>QLTV01002419.1:2198576-2231446 GCA_003457575.1 Thermophis baileyi | reverse complement strand
GGGTAAATTAAATTATAAAAAAAAAAAAAAAAGCAAAAAAAAAAAAAAAAAAAAAAACACACACACAAAAACCCAAGACTTCCCTGTCTGCTTTTTTTCTAGTGCCTAGCTGGATAACAGTAAGCTGTTCAAACAAGATCTCAAACAAAGCAAGGCAAAGGAGCATGTAAGTACTTGGTATTGTAGACTTGTTGGCGTTTACACCAACTTCCAAGTAGATGCATTGTGTACACAACAGTTGCAGTCCATACTTGTTCCATATTTTGCTATTGTTTGGTTCTGTAAACATGTCTACATTAACATTTAAAGTACATTTAGGTCACTTGGTTCTGATTTTCTCCAAAGAATCTTGTGCTGTGGTGAGATAATTTCTCTGCTGAAATCCCTTGGCCATCGCTAGAAAAAGAATAAATGTTTTACAGACCAGTGTAGCAACCTTACAGTATTTTCTTCTGTATATTTACTTGGACATTTGTTGCAGTATTTAATGAAACCTAATGTCCGTGTGAGTACACATAAGATTTGTGGCCTAAGCGATATAGAATGTGTAAGGCTCTTTGAACAAGAAATGATCATAAATAACATGAGAAGTAATGCAACCATTTTTAGCTTCCAGAACAAAAGACTCTTCAAATTTCCCCTTGTTTTAATCAGGCCATCTTGGGGTTTAGAAAAAGATATATTTTCTTCCTTTTTGTCCTCTATCCTTGAATTTCCCCCTCTGCTTTCCTGTTATCTCAATGAATCTCGGTATTACTGCATTTCTCCCATACTACTAAAGAAATTAAATCTCTCAGATGAAGCTCAGCAGAGTATTACCTGATCATAAGTATATGGTACATTGTTTAAAATTCTTCCTTTTACATTCCTCAAGACTTTTGTTAAGCATTTATATTTCAATAAGTATTACAAATTGTTGTATCTAGCTTTCTTATTAATAACTGTTAATACCTCCATCTCTTGACCACTAAATGTCATTAGGATGTTCCCTCTGTCAAAGTTTCTATGATTTTTCTCTCCTTGATTGCCTTGTCTCATTGATTTAAACTTTACCTATATTCAAGAAATGTATAAAAACCTGCATCAATATGCTGGTGGTATGGGAGAGATAGCAAGTTAAAAAGAGAGACACCTGTGCTATACTTCTCCCACTTCCAAAACATAAAGTATTGTTGCTGTCTTGAAACTTCTTCCAGTTGTACTAGTGTTATAGGTATAGTGATTGAGTATGTGCATTAAATATGTACCTATCTTTAGGGCTTGTCTCTTTGACCTGCTGAATATTTTATTGTTTGAATAGGCAATCAGAGTTTCTTTCTACTACCCACCATTCAAATGGACAGCTGAGTCAATACACACACACACACACACACACACACACACACACACACACACACACTTGAATTTTTGATGTATCAGATTACTAATTAAAATGTAATTCAAAATCATGAAAAATGGAAGCTAATTCCTTAGTATTAAGTTAGAGAGTATCATTTCTTAGTAAAATTTCACCCATTAAAAAGATTGATTTCCCTTCTTTGTCAGGTAGTAGAGACATTTCAGTTGTTTAGGTCCAAGAGACAATAAGCTACTTCTGTTTTGGGGGGGAAATCATTACATTCTAGGTCCTAATGAGCCGAGGTGGCGCAGTGGTTAGAGTGCAGCACTGCAGGCTACTTCAGCTGACTGCTAGCTGCAGTTCGGCGGTTCAAATCTCACCGGCTCAAGGTTGACTCAGCCTTCCATCCTTCTGAGGTGGGTAAAATGAGGACCCAGATTGTTGGGGGCAATATGCTGACTCTGTGAACCGCTTAGAGAGGGCTGTAAAGCACTATGAAGCGGTATATAAGTCTAAGTGCTATTGCTATTTTCATAATGCTGTTTGCAGTGGGAGATAAAAAAAAATGGCTTGTTGAAAGAAATACAGAAAAATGAGAAAATGCACTCTGTGCAATGAAATGAAAGACAGAGATTCTCAAATGTTTCTTGAAACCTAGTATGCTTTGGAAATAAAATCAACAGTACTGAACAGTAAACAAGATGCACCAAGATTTTGTTTTTCTTTCTCAATAGATTTTTCACTCCTGAGGCATTTATGCTAGAACTTGTTAAAAGTGGCTAATATTTTTTGAAAAAGATTTTATGCAATTTCAGAAATTACTTCTTAAACAGAGGAGAAGCCATTTCAGAATAAACATATATGACTACATGTGTGCAAATGCACATATGAACAGAAGTGAAACAGACAGCTTTATTCCTAGCCTTGCCCATCAAATATAAAGCAAGGTGACGGCCCATGTTAGAAAGAGAAATGGATTTCCCCCCAAATTAAAACGAAGAGCCTAACATCACCACAAACAGACACAGCATTATTAAGGTTTTATATATCCACTCTAAATGCCTACCATTATTCCTAATCTTTGTCTATGAAAGAGCAGTGCATTGTCATAACCAGGACACTGTGAAGAAGATTACGTTTCACACTTTCAAAATGAAATGGGGATTTGGCACAAGAATTGGCAGCACTGTGCTTTTTTTTTTTTAAAGCTAATCTCACAAAGCAAAAGGAAAAGTAACCCACCCACCAAACCCACTTTGAAACTGGGCTATTTTAGTTGCTGGGCTATTGACAGGATCTTTCCCTTCTGAACAGCAAAACAGTGGAAGAATCAAATGTGCTCAGCAGCTAATCCTGACTCCAGGTTCTCAGGCAGGGCTGACGATGGACAAGAACTGGAGCTCAGTACTGGAGCTTGCAGTAGGTAGCATAGACATTCTCAGGCACAGATGTTACAATCTTTGGTTCAAAGGGCTGCTAAAGACTGGAGCCTCAGATCTGCACCATGCAGTGTCCTTGTCGCATGACACACAGCAAAAAGAGGTGATTTGATTGTTGCTGCTAGGCCTTTCCCAGTTAAAAGTCAGCCTACTTTGTTTTTCAGAAGGGAGATGACATGGGGTCCTATTCCCACTTTATTACTTCCACCGGGTGGCAAACAGCATCAGGAAGGGGAAGCACAACTAGTGGAAGAGTTCAGCCCCCTCACTCCACTCTAAATCCTCTTTGCCACATTTCCAAGATGCTTTGAGACAAGCAAGCCATAAAAAGCAACCGCAGGAGTATCCGAAGATGAGTGTTGGGGTGAAAAGCCACAACTTTTATTGTAATAGAAAATACAAAGATGTAAGAGAGGGATTCAGTAGATTCGGTTCCTAATGTGAAGGGTTTTATTCCCCGTTTAAGGTATGTGTGTGAAATAAGTGCATTAAAAATAGAGAGATGGAATAGATGAAATTTTTGGAGCGTGTATCTTTTACATTGTAGAAAGAAGAAAATGACACATGAGGTGCCAAAAAATTGTGTATGTGTGACTGTGTGCGCATGGCAGGAGGGAGGTTGGAGTGATGCTGAGAGATATTGGAAGGTCTTTTTTTATAAACACTCAGGGCTATTTTTAGTTTTCTAATGTAAAAAGTCAGTCAGATGAAGAATGGAGGGATCCATTTTCAGCAGAAAAACGGGTTGAATCTAGACTAATAAATCGTTATGGGAATCTGTGCGTCCCTTTATCTGACAACCTGACAAGACACACTAAACAACAGCCATTGCAAAAATGTATCGGCTAATCTCAGCATCAGGCCTCGTGAATGTTTCATTGTCACGTTCTTTTAAGAACGGAGAAAGCTCCCCATCTTAAAAGATAGGACTTTGACATAAAGCAATTCTGTCTGGACATTAAATAAATGCAGGTGTGACATGACCATTTTAGTTGACAAGAGAGGTTTCTTTCTGACATGGTCTTTAGGATCCTTTATCTGATAAATACCCTGTTCCCATTAAAAGTCTCAAATACCTCCCTTGCCTTCCTTGGCGCCTCTCTGCCACTGATCTTAGATCTGAATAGAAAAAAAGAAAAGGCATTCTCAGGGGTGGCCTAGAGCAGGGGTCTCCAACCTTGGCAACTTTAAGACTTGTGGACTTCAATTCCCAGAATTCTGGGAGTTGAAGTCCACAAGTCTTAAAGTTGCCAAGGTTGGAGACCCCTGACCTAGAGGACATCTTCTGAAGCAGCCTTCTTTCTTCAGATGCCATGGAAAATTCTGACCATGATTAGGGATGACACCAAATTAATCGGCTCAGTTTGTTTGGGGATTGCAAAATACTCTGGACCACATGTGGACATTTCCAGTGGCCTCTTAGGATTATGAGGAACTATTTCCCAATGATCATGACTCAAGACTAAAGGTTCAACAGTTTTTTCAGATGTTTGTTGTACATGTTAGGATAGACTTGGATAAATGCACAAGCATAACAAAGCCCAATATATAAAAAGTGGCTTGCACTTTTGTTTACCACAAGCTTTTGATTGTGACACTCTATTTGGTATAGACGGATTCAGTTTTTGCTTTTGTTTTGTTGGAGAAATATTGGTTTCTTGAATTCCTGAGCAATATACTGGTATACTGCAGTGCACTAGTTAAGAGTCTGGGGTATGATTTGGATTGTATTTGGCTTTCCTCTTAACTAATGCTATGCCGAAATCTCTCTTGCGTTATCACAATATTTTTTTTTGACAAAAGAATCCTCTGGTTTGTTTTTCTATAGTATTCTCAGGGTCATTTCAGCTAAGACTCTGACGATCTTCTGAGCATATTTTATTGTTGGAGAAGCAGAGGATGCTACTCCTAGTCCTGCCTTCTGTCTCTCTGATGCCTCCCGAATTATCTAGTTTGAAAATGCTCCATGCAGGGGTGGGTTCTAACTTACCTCGCTGCCAGTTCGCTTCCTCCAGCACCGCATGGGCGCGCCTCGTGGGTGCGCACGTGCACGTGCAGTGCAAAAAAATAAAAAACAATTTTTTAAAAAAGCCAAAAACAAGATGGTAACGCAAGTGCAGTGCTGGAAACTCGGCTTCTGCGTTTGCGCAGAAGAAAAAAAAATTCAAAAAAATAAAAATAAAAAAAGAGATGGCGGCGCCCACGGACCAGCACTGACCAAACCGGATCCATAATGTCATCATGACGTCACCAGCAGGTCGCTACCGGTTCGGGCGAATCGGTCCGAACCGGGAGGAACCCACCTCTGGCTCCATGACAATCTTCACTCTTTAGGATTAAATGAAAGAATGTGAAACTGAGCAGAGCTATAGTCTGTTGGAAAGATGTGATGCAGTGAAAGACAGGACAGGCACAACCTGCCCTAAATGCAAGAACATTACAGCTCTGTAATGAGAATTTCCCTCCTCTTCAGTTCTCGTCTGAAAGAATTTCTGAGGGAAATTCTCTTTCATCAAACCGAATGAGAAATAGCAGGGGGGGGGGGAGAGGAAGATATTTCTGTTGATAGTTCCTGGGAGACTCTAACCTCCTACGTCTGGTTGGCAATCTGCAGGTAATATGGATTACCGTCTTGCAAAAATTACTGTGATGATATGTGATGATATAATTACTATGGCAACGTCTGTGATAATTAGGAAAAGCTCCCTGTATTGTAAGCATTTTGATATAATGGGTATAGTCTTTGGCCATCTGTTAAACCAAGTTGAAATATATTCTGGCAAGTTTACCTCTACATGAAATTGATCTCATTTTTTTTTTTTTACAAAAATGGGTACAAGTAGACACAAATGAAAACAAAAATGGAATCAAAAAGCTTATCTTCTGACTATAACTATAGCTGAGACCAAAATAAGTAAAAAAATTCAATGGAATTTAATAAGAGAACGTCAAGACAATTTTTATTATTTTCTATCTATGATTAAGCTTTCCTTAAGTTCAGAAAGTGATGGCTATTCTCCAGCTTCTCCTCTGTGGGCTTTCATGGATGTGCATGCTTGCATGCACACACACATACACACAAAGTTACAACTATTAAAAGCCTGAAGATGAACTCCAGTGGAAAATCTAACATAGTAGGGAAGCAGTGACATTCATAAAGAAAAAGAACAAAGTTCATCTTTTGAAACTGGCTATACTGAAATGTTAGACGACTATGGAGAATTGAACCCTGAGGAATGCACTCTCTTTCCCTATTTTACAAATCTGGCCCACAGGGCAAGTATGAAGATGCTTATGCTTAATCAGATGATTACTTTATCTAGTCTAAGAATAGAAGGAAACAAATGTTCAATTTGCTGAGCCAAACAGCACACAGTCAATGTGCAGGCAATAACATGCATATTAGGGAAATGTGTACTTTGGGAGGTATAGATTAGTAAAATATTAAATAGCAAAAATAATATATAAAATACATTATATTAGGGAAATTTATCTGCAGAATATACATATATTTAAATGTGCATGTTGGGAGCTGTGTGCATGAAAATGACTATGAATTTCCAAATGAGGAGAGAGACCAAAATTAACTAAAACTATAAAAATTGGAAATAGCAAAATCAAATTTGACTAACTTGCGAGTTCCTGATCTTGCCAGTAATTTTCTCCATTAGCTGAGCACACAGAAATCTTTCTAATGGATTTAAAAACAAAACAAAACAAAAACAATGGAGATAATTCAACAGCCTGCACATAAGACTTATATTCTACCACTGAAAAGTGTCCTCTTGAGATTTCTGGATTGTAGGCAGACATGCCTCTGATTTAAAAACCAATATAAATGCACTGTTTGGCTTGTTGTATTCAAACACTTTGTAGATTGGGTACAAAAGTGACATCAGAGAGGAGAAAAAGTGATACAGTACACATTAAATACATGATGCTGTATTTGACCCAGTTTCAAAATGGCACCGTTGTTCCCTGCAGCAAGTGAATTGCTTAGCTTCCTCTTCTCCCCTGATCTTATCAGTATTTCCTAAGACAGATCTGTCACGACTGGTTTTGTTAATAACGCCTCCTGTGATCTTCAAGCAAAGGTTGCCTGGCAGCTTTCTCCTCTTCCTGCTGACTGTCAGGATAGGAAATCACAATCTTCAAGAGTGTTTGACACATAGGCAACTGGGTTGCAGAAGGGTCAAAAGGAAGGGTGCGCATGGACTGAAAATATGCAGACTTAGCAGCAGCTGTTGCTGGGACAGGAAAGGCAGACCCCGTGTCTGACTTCCCTTGTTTACTATCTTTGGATGTCCCAGGGTTGGGGCACGGGGCGGGGGTTGGGGTGGGAAGAGGCACTGGGTACAGAGCTGAATGCTTAGCACAAAAGCCAGCACTATCATTGAGGCAGAGTGATGTTATACCTTTAATGTGTAGAAGAGCCAACACAACAAAATGTTTTAGCTTGTCGGGATCATTTATTGTTCTGTCTTAGGCTTCAAAGAACTTAAACAGCTTAGTTCTATCATTTGTGCCAAAGAACAGGGGGTTAGGGAGAAACCCAATTTTTCACGACTTTAAGTCTAAATTAGATTTCTAAATTGAGGCAGCATACAGACAAAGATTGTGGTGACATGTTACATCTCTTCATTGCAGCCTGCTTTATGGAGGCAAGCAATTCAGAAAGAGGTCACTTAAGAAGAAAAGGCAAAAGCTTCCCTTTCAATGTAAAGCTGAGCTGGCAATTGCAAGACTCCGTTTTCTGACGGGGCCATCTCGGCCTTTTATTTTGAGTAAATCCCTGTGTACGGGCCTAATTAAGAGAGTTTGTAGTTTGTTCGTGCTTGCAGCCATCAAGCCTGAACTACCTAAAGACATGCAATTGCTTTGACTCAATTAAAGCTTAACATTCACTAATAGATAAAATGGGAAGTTCCCCTCCCTAACCGTATTCTCTCTAACTCTACCTGAGTTGGATACAATATTGTTCTTTTATTTATCCTGTTTTGCAAAATTCTCCATGATTTTGCAATCAAGGTAAAGTATAGTAGATAAACAAGACTTTAGGGATGGGGCAGATTTCACAGAGAATTCAGGAAAAGAATTTCAAGTTGTACCTTGAAGGTACAACTCCATAGAAATGGTTCAAAAAACCTAAATCTAAATACCCTGATTGTCACCAATTCTACTGTTTTGGGAGACCTCAGTAAAATGGAATGGATGCAGCAGAAGCATGATCTAGACTCAGTTAATGGTCAGTGGTAGCAAGTGGAATCTAAAATCTCTTTCCTTCCACCCTAAATTATCCATGCAACAGTATAGAGTTAATAATATGTTCTTGCTCTGTGTTTAAAAATGGAATAAGAAACACACATTTTCATTTGGTCTTTTCAAGAAATGTTAGCATTTTCATCTTTTTTAGTGTTTTGAGCATGTTGATGATGGTGATACTCTATCTTATTACATAATGCCATAGAAGAACATAAAATATTAAAAAATAACAAAAGCTAATATAACAATATTGGAACGAATCCTCTCAAAAGCTATGAATTGCTCAGAAAGAGAGCCATCTGGTCTAGGAATTAAGCCCCAGGCACTACTAGACCAAATGGCTCTTTTTTTGAGCAATTTTACCTAGAGTTCTAGTGCTCACCTTAGGCATGAGGTAGGCTGGTTGGGTGACTCCCTCAACCCAATTCACATCTCGGGGTGATTGTTATGGGGGGGAAAGGAGGAGAAAGGAGTATTCACCATTTTGAGTTGTATATGAGAATGAAGAGGGATAAAAATAAAAAAAATAAAAATACTGGAAGTTTGTTTTAGCCTGTTCACTGTTATTGACTATAATATCTGAAACCAGATGTTCACAAGGAGAAAATCATCCAGCTTTGAGAAAAATATAATCAAGATTGTCCCCTTCTGTAATTCACAAAAGTGCTAAAAGTACTTGAAATATCTACCACCTGAACAATTTCTCAGTGCCCAGTTCATCCATATTAATGGATAAGAAACTGCATAAATCACCCCTCATACCAAGCATGGAGATGCCTCATGGCACAGAACAGGTAAAATACTGCAGTCAATAAACAAGCATATCCAGCACACGATATGAAACTTTCCTTCCAGGCTGCAGATTCTTGTATTGGAACACTTGTTTTTCCCTTATGTCATGCTCTGCATACAGCTTACTTGGACACCAAACGCTTGTTTGTGCATCAGGGAATCACATCATTGTCACTAACTAGTATCAGATCAAAATAGTGTACAGCTTGGTTCTTTGGGAAAACCATCTCCTATCAGAATATGGGGGGGAGGGGGGAGGGAGAAAGCATGCCTTAAAACTTTAGAATGTATGCTGAGCCATTAATACGGGATGAAATAACAGAGTAAGGGAAACTCAAGGAAGAAAAGCCAGTTTCTATTTGTTGATTCAGAATAAATAAAAGTTGATATCAGATTCCTTTTTCACAATTAAGCTCTTGTGAAAGAATGCAGTCTGATTAATTCTAGCCTTGGTGGGATGAGAGGAAATTGAGAACTAGAAAAGAGCATTGTTGAAAAAGTTCCTCCAGGATATTAAGAACTGAATAGCAGGTAATTCCTCGCCCAGTTAATTGCTCCCTATATGTTTTTAAACAATGTAGAGGAAAGGACTCAGCTGCAGAGCAGCTGCCCAACAGTCGATCTGTTTCCAAGCTATGAGTGAGAATGTTATTATAGGAGCAAGAAGAATCCACAAAGTGGCCACTGCAGTTCTGCCACTGCTGAGCTCCATGGAAGCCCTGTGCAAATGGCTTCCTAAAGAACCCATGGCCATCAGAGATATTGGGGTGGGGGGCAGGGGTAGGTTCTGGATCCTTTTGCTGCCGGTTCGCTCAGGGTCACGCCGCGTGCGCACAGCAATCAAAAAATAGCTTCTGCACATGCGCAGAAGCAAAATCCAAGATGGTGGCGCCCACGGAGACACCGACGGAACTGGCTCCGTGATGTCATCGCCGAGTTACTAATGGTTCTAAAGAACCGGTTAGAACCGGTAGGAACCCACCTCTGGTGGGGGGAGAAATTCTCTAACAGTTTCTCAGGGATGGGGTTCCATTAGTAAATGCAATAGAGAAATTTCTATGGAGATTCTCGGTCATCCATCTCATGGTTGTCCCAAAAGTGCTTTTTCAAGAGGCAACTGGACTTCCTTGTTTTTCTTTGAAGACGTTTCACTTCTCATCCAAGAAGCTTCTTCTTTGCACTACTTAGGTGACCCTGAGGACACAGATAAACCTCTAAGTGGCCTCAATGACTCTCTAAAAGAATGCAAATGACCAGCTGTCTGCAAGGAGTATAAACTCTTCCATTCCCCACTGTCCAGTCAGAGCTGAAGAAGCTTCTTGGATGAGAAGTGAAATATCTTCAAAGAAAAACAAGAAAGTCCAGTTGTATCTTGAAAAAGTATTTTTGGTGCAATAGAGAAACTTCTTTCTTTTTTGCTCCAAGTGTATATTCCCCTTCCTGCTGCTACTACTATTATTGCTTTGTGTTTCAGCTTGTCCCTAATTCTGCATCCGTTTCCTAGAGCATTATTCTTTGTTAACAGAATAACAGAGTTGGAAGGGACCTTGGAGGTCTTCTAATCCAACCACCTGCTCAAACAGGAGACCCTTGACAAATGGCTGTCCAGTCTCTTTTTGAAAGCCTCCAGTAATGAAGCACTCACAACTTCTGAAGGCAAACCGTTCCATTGGTTTACTGTTCTCACTTTCAGGAAATTTCTCCTTACTTCTAGGCTGCTTCTCTCCTTGATTAGTTTCCATCCATTGCTTCTTTTCCTGCTTTTTGGTGCTTTGGTAAATAGGTTCACCCAGTGGTGGGATTCAAATTTTTTTACTACCAGTTCTGTGGGTGTGGCTTGGTGGGCGTGGCTTGATGGGGTGGCACCTTGCTATAAGTGACACCGAGTTGGCAACGCCCACTCAGTCACATGACCCCTCCCCAA
The DNA here is from genome assembly GCA_003457575.1 of Thermophis baileyi. Taxonomy (NCBI): domain Eukaryota; kingdom Metazoa; phylum Chordata; class Lepidosauria; order Squamata; family Dipsadidae; genus Thermophis; species Thermophis baileyi. The sequence continues at coordinate 2,220,690 of QLTV01002419.1, read as the reverse complement.
GCCATGCCCACCAAGCCACGCCCACAGAACCAGCAGAAAAGGCAGCTCCTGCGGCCTGTCCCTTTAAGGTCCCCCCCTCCCCTCCACGTCGAAGTACCTTAAAGGGACACCCCAGTCCGGCTGCCTTCCGAGCAGTTCCGCTGCAACGCCGTCCCTCTGGCATAGCAGGCTATTCTCCTGGCCGGGTCTGGCAATGGGGTGTGGCCACGCACGTGCACCGGCAGGCAACGGGTGCGAGTGTGCAGCCAGCGAGAAAAACAGGGCGGTGATGGCGGCGATGGGACTTCAGGCCTCTTTTTCGGCCTGTAGTTTTTGGAGCAAGAAGCCTGCAGCCACTGCCTCTTTTTCGGCGTGAGAAGCCTCTTTGCCAGCCGGAACTGAGCCGGCAGCAGTGGCTGCAGGCTTCTTGCGCCAAAAACTACCGAAAACTACAGGCCTGAAGAAGTCCTGTCGCCGCCGTCACCGTTGCCACCCTGTTCTTCACGCTGGCCACGCATGTGCACCCCATTGCCTGCGGTGCTGCTCACGGCCAGACCCAGCCAGGAGAACACTGGAGGGATGGCATCACAGTGGAGCTGCTAGGAAGGCAGCCAAAAACTACCGGCGGATGGAGGCTCACCGTCCGAGCCTCACCAGGGACCCCCATCAAGGCGCGGATGAAGGTGAGTGAGGCGGAGGGTGAGCAGGTGGCATGTGGGTGGAGGCTCTGGGGCAAGGCCAGAGCCGTGGAATGGAGCGTTCCCCGACCCGGCCAAGGCGAACGACGAGCGGGTGGAGGCTCTGGGGCAAGGCCGTAGCCCAGGAATGGTGCATTCCCGAACCTGGCCAAGGCGAACAGTGAGCGGGTGGAGGCTCCGGGGCCTCGGAGAATGGCACATCCCTGGGCCCCAACCCGAGGCGAAGGGCGAGCGGGTGGCATGCTTACCTTTGGTGAGCAGAACGGGCAAGGCGCGGAGGCAAGGTGAGGCGATTAGCTGGGCCACGTGGCGAAGGCAACAAATATAGGGCGGCCAGGCGGGGGCGGCGAGCAGCCAGAAGGGGCGAGCGGCCGGAGGGGGGGGGGGGAAGCGGGGGGGGGGCGAGGGGGGGAAAGGGGGCGACGGGGGGGGGGGGGGTGGGGCTAAGCAGAGGTGGTATTTGCCGGTTCGGCGAACCAGTCCAAATTTCCGCTACCGGTTCGCGCAAACCGGTCTGAACAGGCTGAATACCACCCTTCGCCTTTGTGGAAGCCCCTCAAATATTGGAACACTACTATCATGTCACCTCTAGTCCTTCTTTTCATTAGACTAGACATACCCAATTCCTATAACCGTTCTTCATATGTTTTAGTCTCCAGTCCTCTAAACCCTCATCTTTGTTGCTCTTTTCTACACACCTTCCAGAGTCTCAACATCTATTTATAATATGGTGACCTAAACCAGATGCAGTATTCAAAGTGTGGTCTTACTAAGGCTTTATAAATGGTACTATTACTTCATGTGATCTTGATTTTATCCCTCTGTTAATGCAACCTAGGATTGTGTTGGATTTTTGGCTGCTATCACACACTGCTGGCTCATATTTAAGTGATTGTCCACTAGGACTCCAAGTTCCCAGTTACTGCTATTCAGCCAAGTTTCACCTAATCTGTACCTGTACGCTTGGTTTTTCTTGCCCAAGTATAAAACCTTACTTTTTTTTTCTAAATTGAATTTCATTTTGTTAGATAGGGGCCAGTATTCAAGTCTGTTGAGAGCCATCTGAATCTTGAACCTATCTTCTGGGGTGTTGGCTCTTCCTGCCAGGTTGGTTTGTCTGCAAATTTGATGAGTTCCCCTTCTATTCCCTCATCTAAATTGTTTATGAAGATACTGAGCCTAAAACAGAGCCTTGAGGTTCCCCACTGCTTATTTCCCTCCATGTAGATATAGTTCCATTAAGGATTACAATGTGGTTTGTCACCCAGTACGTATCAATCTGGTGGTGATGCTGTCTATCCTGCATTTTTCTAGCTTACCAAGAAGTTAGGTTGTGGTCTACTTTGTCAAATGCCTTAATAGCAGCTCTCACAAAAATATGGTGGAGAATATTCAGAGGAGATTCACAAAATCTGTCTTTTTTTCTCATAGGAATGTGGTGGGGGAATTTTCCCTTCAGAGACCAGGAACAATTATATTACAACCAAAACTGGGTCCTCCTTATTAGTAGTTCCACTGTCAAAGACATTTTCTCCTACTTCTATTAATCCTAATGTGGGTTTTTAAGTTTAAGGAGGCAGGGGGAAATATGCAGAGACATTCTGAGAAAATAATGTCTTCTGAGACATTTATGGCAAATGCTCTACCTTACCCCCACTGAAATGAACAAATGCCAGAAGTGCTTGGCATGTGGGGCATATTGCATGAGCTGGAGGTATCTCCAGGGAATCTTGGAAGTTGGAGCTGTTCCTTCATGTTAAGGGAGAGCTATGTCAATTGCAAGCTCTTCAGTTGTCTTTCATGGAGTAAAACATATCCATTTGATAAACAGGTAAACATCTAGTATTCGTGGGCCATCCTAGAAGCACTTTTTGGAGCAATAGTATTTCTCTGATCAGACATCACAAGGAACAGCACAGAGAATTTAGTAATAATAAACAAGATCCTTCGGCAAATGCCTGTGGGTTCCTAGGTTTTCCTGGCAAGACTTCTGGAATGGTTGACCTTGTCATTTTCCTAGGGGAAGGGACTAGCTCAAGGTCACCCAGCTGGCTTTGTGGCTAAGGGGGAACTAGAACTCACACTCCCTTGTTTTGTACCCTAGTGGTTTTAATCCAGGGGCCTCCAAACTCTTCAGCCCATCAACCCTTTCATGAGGTTTCAGATTGTTCATCAACCCCCAAATTATATTATTACCCCCCCCAAATATATAAAAAATAATGTAATAAATACTACTTTACCTAATAATACTACAAATGTTAATAACAACATTAACCCCTTGGATTGACCTTAATTAACCATTAACCTTAGGGGTCACTATTGACCATCATAGGGAATCCTGCTTTAACCACTACATCAAACTGGCTCTCATAATTAATTAGCTCCCCATATTTAAGTCCAGAAATGGACCCCAGTTCATGGGCTTTACACAAAATATTCTTAGGGATAAATCCCGAGATAAAAACATTCACTAAGATGCTAGTCACATAGCAACCAACATTTATGTAATACAAATATTATATGAAATAATTTCTATTGGTAATTGCAGTGCTAACTGAAAAAATATAATTAAATTGAAATATTCATTGATTGGGTTTATAAATTACTTTGTTAAGCCTAACAGTCTCTGAATGGAAGGTAGAAAAATATATCAATTACAGTATAAAAAAATAGGAGCAGAAACTATACATGAGAATTTGAAAGCAATATTCAAATTTAAAAAATGGTAAAATATACAGAATTCTCTGTGGGAAAAGAATATCATTGGTGCTGCTCTCTAGTAAGGCAAGAGATAGAGGACTGGAAAAGTATTTTCAAAAGCATACAATTTTTGCTTTGAAAAAATATGTTCAGAAGATCAACTAAAAATCCAGCATATTAAGAACAAACTATTTCCATAATAGCATAAAACTCATAGACCAAACAGGAGTGGGACATCATCAAATCTTATTCCCAGTGAAATTAATTATAATAGTCATTCTTGGTTTCTGTCAGGTAACTGAAAAAGGGGCTTTAAAATTTATGTATAAATTATGTGCCTTCAGATGCTTCTCTGTTGAACAAATTAGGACACCAAATATGGTCACAACTTTCTCTTAAACACAGTAGGATGCCTTTGGGCATTTTGTGCCTTTCAGACAGCTGAATTGAAAATAAACATATTGGGATACTTGTTATTATTACACAAAAAATAATAGTATCAAAGTGGGACAAAATAATCTTTTAGGGTAATACATGCATTAACAAACGTATGTCTGATTCAAAAAGAATGATGGCATATAACATAAAATTGATAAGAAAAAGAAAAAGAGGGTGGGGAACCTCTACATTGTTATCATTGATGGTTTAGCTGTAACAGAAACATTTTACCAGATTTACCAGATTTCCATCACTAAGCAATGTGGTTGTAAAGCATGATATCACATGACCACATTGCTTAGTGATAGCAATCCCAACCGTCCCCTTTGCGGCTGTTAACCAAGGATCGCACATGATCTAGACTTACAACTTCCTGCTGTCTTCCAACAATCAAAGTTAATGGGGAAGGCGGCAGGAAGTTGTATGTCCTGGTCACAGCAAGCCTTTTCTTAGATAACTTAGAAGCAGGCTGCTGGGCAGTTGAGAGCTATAGAGTGTGGGTGAGTGAGTGGAGGGTGTTGCCACAGCATTCAAGTGCAGGCAAGTGAGTGGGAGTGTGTCCTCCAGTGTGGCACGAATAAGGGTGGGCAGGAGGTGGGTACTGTGTCCTGGTGCAAGTATGTCTGGGTGGCAGTTCCCCACCTACCTGAAGCCCATATTCACCTTGCTGGGTGTTTCTAAGGAGGTCTGCCACCTTTGGCTTGTCATCTCACTGGCATCCTGCCATCAAAGGCTAAAGGGAGGGGCACAGGAGGGAGACATATGGGCAATAAACCTGTGTGTGGATGCGATAGGAAATAGGGAGGGAGATGACAGCTTGATGAAGAAAAGGAAAGCACAGAACCAGTTTGTTCTAACACTCAAATCCATGCACCCTGAGAATGGAATGTGGACTGCCCTAAACATCTCAGCGTTTCTCAAAACACTATGTGGCTCTTCATTGGCTGAAGATGAACTAATCATGGGGGGGAGGGATGGGATGGGGAGGAAAAAAATTGTAACTTTTCACGCAGGAAACTTAGTTCTAGCCTGACTTTATTGCAACCAGCAACCTATCACTTCACCCAAATGGAATTGAGGGTCTTTCCTTTCTAAGGGATCTGACTGGGGCAGGTCTGACAGTGACAAAGCAGTGGGAGCAACTTACCAGGTCACAGTCATGTGACTGCAGGATGTAGCAATCATTGTAGTGTGAGCCAGTTGCCAAACACCTGAATCACACTCATGTGACTGTAGGAATGCTGCGACAGCCACAACTTTGAGGACTGGTTATAAGTCCCCCTCATTCAGTGCTGTTGTAATTTTGAATGATTGCTGAATGAGTGGTTATAACCTGAGGATTACTGTAGTTCAGATATTGACAAACAGCATATCTCAGTAATCTACATTGGACAATTAAGTAGAGATTTATCTCCTTTCACTCACTGGAGCAAACCCACCCCCCCACCCCCATTCAAAAGAAAACACAAACAAATAAATAGCAAAAGACGCAAACAAACAAAGCCAAACCGACCAAACAAACAAACAAACAAACCTCAATCACAATCCTAACCCAAGGCAAGGCCTGGGAGAAAAAAATACTAAAATAAATAATAAATAACATAAAGTATAACAGGGAAATGGACTGGAAAAAAAACATAATCAGGAAATTTATTAGAAAAGTAATGTGTATTTGGGAAGTTTTTACCCATTTTTATTAGAAAAAATAGCAGATGACAAATAGATACAGTCTTTTGTAGCAGACAGATTCTTTTTAAAGTCTTGAGGACTTCTGAATAATTCCTTTCTAATGTGGACACTGACATGGAATTGATAACAGTTTTATATATAAAATCACAATGGATTCAAATGAAGTATCAGTTTGAAAACCGAGTTAGATTTTATATGAAATGGTATGTACTTTTTCAATTCTCAAATTTGAGAAATTAGCTCTGCCTGGTTGAAATCTTGAAAGAAGCTACAGTCAGAATGGAATGATGGGAAAACAAAGAGGTTATTTTATCTTCTTGATGATTTTATATATGTCTTTGCTTGTTTGTAAATGCCTCCCAAATTCCTTTTAGCTCCTGAGGAAGAATACAGAGATGTTAAGGAAATAAACCAGCACCCTATTTTTCTGAAGCAGAAAGATCTACAGTTAACATTGTACAACATGCTATTGAGTTCTAAATCTGCCTTCTTCTCTCCCCCCCCCCCCCATTTACCTCCTTTCAGGCAACAGTCTAGCTTGATCAGCACAAAAAAGGAACTGCCATGGCTAGATGGTCGTGATGGTTGTGATAAAAAGGAAAGATTTCCTGAGAGAAGCATTTTGGATTGTTATTCTGTTGTTTTGTAGGATGCCATCTGACAGACAACACCCCTTGGAGCCATCCTTTTCTATAGTGGAAAAATGCCTGAGCCCCTTGTGCAATCTGCCCTTAATGACCTTTTCAAATATGTAAATATAACAGGAGATATTTAGGGAGAATATTGGTTTTGGCTTTTGACTGAACTGATGAATGACACATCTGGACTGAAATATGAATGAAATCAGAAACGGTCCGAATTTCCAACATTGCTCCCACCCCCTCTTCCTGTTCCCCTCTGGCCTGTCCCTGCTGCTTGTGAGGGTAAATATATATCTCTTGACAAGTTTTGTCCTATCCTCGTCAATGAGACTCATTTGTCAATTCCTTGGTCTGATGGAAAATGATGGTTTTAGAGGTCCATCTTGTCAGTGTGTTTTCCCATTCCATGGAAACTGTCAAAATAACTTTCAGGAAGCTAGTCAGTGAACATACAGATCAAATGAGAACAGTTCAGCATAATTTATAGATATTTTGGCAGAAAATTCCAGAAAGGTTCTCTGTGTTATCACTCAAACAGATAGGCTGCCTTCTTTGAGTAGTGTAAGACATGTATTGTGATTCTCTGCATATGGAATGCAAATATGTCATTGAAATGCCCAAATAGGATAATGAAAACCAATAAATGTACTATTGTTTCTGTGGTAGCCCTTATATTGATTAATAAAACCCAAATGAACAAAACCAACACCAAATACCTATTTCCAGTTTAATAGACCCAAATGTACAGTATCCTTCCAAAAGCATTGATAGGCCTCGCCCTGGAAAAGTGGCATTATTTTCACAATTAAAAACATGATAGGAGAATTTTGCACTGCAATTACAATTCATTGAATTGCTGTACTTATAGTTTTAGTTTCTGGGTTTTTCCTGCATTTATCCATTGATTCACCATTAACCTTATGCAGAAAATTTGCTAAGAATGTGAGCAGGAAAGTCTACAGTTAAAAATAGATCTCCTCAGAGCCAAACCATGTAGAATGAAAGAATTACAAATGGATCTTCTGATGTTTTTGCTTTTGCTGAAATGGAGGTACAGGAATCAGAGCTGTAGAATAAGTGTCCTACCTCATTTCCCAATAACTTTTAGCCTCCAAGGGGGAACAAAATATCCCCTTGTTCTCCAACCCAAATCAAAATCTCCAATGGCTGCATTTAGCCTTTCAAAAAGTTCTGGAACATTCAGTAATAAATATCCTACTATTAGGCTTAGTCTGGCCTTCAAAACTTTTGTATGACATTATTCTAAAAACAGAAACTGCATGTAAAAAGGATACCCTACCAGTGTAGTAACTGGCAGCAGTACAGTCTATCCCAAAAAGAATAGCTCTCAATCCCATTCATCTCCAAGGAAGAAATTAAGCTTTTTCTACTGAAACTAATATGAAACTGAAATGTGCTTAAATTTGGATTCCTTGAAGAATGGCCCTCTGTGAACCTTAGTGTTTTACAAAATCAAAATCATGGCCAAATCCCTTACATATGGAAACAGTAAATGTTGTCTATGCTTTCCAGGGATCAGAGCCTGAATGCAAAGTTTGTCATCCGTATTGAAGTAGGAGGACTGGGATGACATTCCCTCTCTCCAAAATCAGAAAATATGTTAATCTGCTCTTTAACTGCTGAATTGCAATGATTTTTGATATCACTTTCTTCCATATAAAAAATATTTTATTCAAAGAATGTATGTATGTTTATGTAGAGCAGGGGTGTCAAACTCGTGGCTTGCAGGCTGGATGCATCACGCACTGGCCATGCCCACCCCCAGTTTAGCGAAGGGGAAAAAAGTCACGATACGTCACGTGATGGCAATGTGACGCCACAAGGTTCACACTCCTGACGTAGAGGTATGTGTGTGCACACTCTCTCTAATTCACACACACACACACACACACACACACACACACACACACACACACAGACAAATTTATATTAATTGCAGTTTTACAATCCATTTTTTCCCAGATGCAAGACATGTTTTCTTTGTTCATAAAATCCTAATTTACATTTTCAAAGCAAGATGACTATTTTTCCCATGACCTGAAATTGATTGTGAAGTGAAAACAATCCTCTGCATTTCCCTTCCTACCAACTCACAATTCCTTATCATCAATCTAATCCCTTGATCAACTGCAGCCACCTGCACAGTAAATGTGCTTTTTCACTAAGTTTTGGGATGCTCTTCTTCATGACTCTACATCTGCCCAAAGCGAACTAAGAGATCATTTATTTTATTGATTGACATTTTTATCTCACCTTTCCTTATAAAGAGCTTGGCATAAATTATATGCCAATCTCATAGGTTTTATCTTTCTTATGGGCCTTAATGGTAGGTTAAGGAAAACAAATGGACTAGTCCATGATCACCTAGTGTGCTTCATGGCTGAATCAAATTTGAAGCATAGACCCTTCCCTTCCACCTCCTATACCGCACAGGCTGTCAGGTTCCACTTAATTAAGGCTTTGTTAAAGAACAATTGCTTTCCAGCACCATTTAATTTAGCCCAGAGAAGTTTAATATTTAGTAAAGGCCTAGCTAATATGGAAAGATTTTATGGTGTGTAAAAGTATCTTAATATATAATCATGTAAGCAGCCTCACTGTAATGAAGGGGGTGAGAATCACAAAGGTATGAGTTCAGCCTTGAAATTCTGGTACCCCTAAAGATGAGGGCAATCTACTTTCTCATTCTGATATGTCATGGGCTATCAGTTCTGTATGACTCCATTATCCAGGAATGGATGAATTAGTTCAAGTTCAAGATGAAAGAATGGTCACCACTGAAGAAATAGATATTAATTTATTTTAGATTAGACTTTCATACTCATCTTAATTTAAAATCATTTTTCTTAATCCTTCATTTAATTATAAATCACGGCACAACAAATTTATATTCCCAGTAATTAGTATTTTAAGGTCATAAGATGATTGGAAAGGAAAGGAAAGCAGATTGGGAGGAAATAATGAAATATGAATATATACCCTATTTTTCTTTGCATTACACATTGCTTTCATTATAGTAAATTGCTTATAAACTTTGACAATGTGGAAAAATCTCATTTTTTGAACAGTGGCATTTTCCTTATCTTTTTTTCTCTCACACTTTTTTTCCAAACTGCATTTCAACTTTGCTTGGCTGTCCAATAAAAAGTTCATATTTTATTACAAATATTTTGCTTGGGGGGGGCAAGAAACAGGTGACAAAAGGATGGCTTCCCTTGCATTCAATTAGTCATGCATTAAAAAGGAAATGGCAAGGCCCTTCACTAATAAGACAGATACCCACTCTTGGCATTTTAACAGGCATTTTCACTAATAAGACTGATACCCACTCTTGGCATTTTAACTGTGAATCCATGAATATAATCATTACTGAATCCTTGAATCTAACCACTTACTGCAATATTGGAGAATCTGTGGCTCTTGATATGTTGACAGATCAAAATCCTCATAAACCCTCACTACTGACCAAACTGAAGTTGATTGTATTGAGGTCCACTATGAAGTAAAATATATGTGGCAAAAAGCAAATTCAGAATATTGTGAGAGAGAAAAACAAAATTCTTAAAGTCCACATTTTCCATGGTAATTTTGCTAGCAAGTAGACAGAAACTGTAAGAGGAACCTATTTCAACTCAATGGAGGAAGATGAGAATCACAATGGATCAGGATCATCTATAGAACTTCACTCTTGTTAAGATTCTGCAGCACATGGATCACAATTGATGCTCCTCTCCTGTGAAGTCCCATACAAAGCCAACCCTGCTTGTAATTTTCAGGCACGAAAGGATTACAGAAGGGAAAGAGTGAAAAAGAAAGATCCAGGAGGAGAAATATTGGATACAATTTCATATGTTTAAACTTGCAAGAGGTCAAAATGTCAGGCTGAAAATCCTTTCTGTAAACTTAAGAAGCCATCTATACTTAGAACCCAATAATTATTTTTACACCTACCTATTCCCCATTATTTTAGCAAATAACACTTTGAACAGGTGGCAGACTTTATTCTTTTTACTTATTTGCAGTCTCTTTTATTAGCAGAATAATGCCTCTTTTATTTGCTTCCAAAACCAATAGCTATTCTAGATGAATGAAGGAAATGGCACAGTATTTCTCTCCCTCTCCCTCTCTCTCTGATACTTGTAAATGATGAAGGAAAATTTTTTCACACAATGAACATGGAAGTTACAAGTTCGCAGAACAAGTAATTTCAGAGCTTCTGACAGGCCAGTAAAAAAAAAAAAAAGAAATGTAGCTGGAAAATGACAAATGAACTGTATGGTAACTAATTAATAACCAGTTTATGAAGTGAACAGGAAGGAGTATCTATTATCCAAAAAGTCTACTTCAGCATGAAGAGATCTTTTGAAACTTTTGACTCCAAAAAACTAGAGGACATATATTTGCAAAATTAAATTGTAAATTACCAATTAGTAAAGGTTATTATGTCAAATGCCATTCTTTATATATCTTTCCCTCTCCCACAAGCACTTGCTTTACCTCACCGAGTAGCCAATGATAAAAAGAAGAAAAGCATCATTAAACTTTGGGACCTCCTAACTAGGAATGTAAAGGCCTACCCTTAGATGCTATTTATTATTTGATTGATCCATACTATAGTTATCTACAGGTAGAGATCATTGAGTAATGTAACAACCCTCATTAGATTGTTTGGAGGATGCTACTCTGTTGCAGATATCTTTATTCATATCAGTGTGTCAGGGTTCCAAGAACTCTGAGGCAGGTAGATTCCTCAAATAATAGCTTTATTGGAAATATCATATCTGGCACATTTCTGGTGAAAACCAACTCTGGGAGGCCTCTTGGTTTTCACCTAATTAAAAGTAACAGTTTCCCCCCTCACCCCAAACAATCAGTCACATGGCCCAATCAAGGCAACGTCCGCAGGTCTGGTGACATCACTCCTCCTTCTTCCAGCCAGATGTGAGAACATTCTTGGTTCCCATGGGAAAGTATTTTATTTTGACTACACAACCCCAGCTACTGTATCTCTAATCCCCCCTCCCTATCCCTCGCTCCAGTGTGGCAACACTGAAGCTCCAAGATGGCTTCGGCCACAGTGTTCCTTACATATTTTGTCTCTGTGAGAGCTGGTGGGATGTTCTTTGAATGCCACAACCTTTGTTCTCTTTCATGTTAAAAGTTTTTTAAAAAAGAACAAAGGAAGGAACCTCTAGATCAGGGGTTCGTCACATGATGTATCGTGGCTTTTCCCCCTTCACTAAACTGGGTGTGGGCGTGGACGTGGCCAGCGCATGATGCATCCAGCCTGCAGGCTGCGAGTTTGACAGCCCTGCTCTAGATAATTCCAGAAATATTTACAATCATGACCCCTCCTTCTAATATAGAATTTAATCTAGCTCCCTGTCCCATGTTGACAGTTTCTGAATAACATAGGGCTCCCGAGACATAATATGCTTTGATGCTGAAATGTACCTTGAAATTTGCAGAACTAAAAAAGTCAGGAAGAAGAATTTTCTGTAATGATATCATTGTCCTGTAATTGATGCATCTAATAAATCCATATTCCCAGACTTACATTTCCCAGACTAGAATAGGCAAAAGAGCCTGCTTTCCTTTAACATGAACATTTAACCCAACTGAGCAATTTATTTTATTATTTTTGTAGATCAATTTCCAATTACTCACCTAGACAATTTCTCTGCTTCCATTTGGCCAGGTAGGATATTGGCAGCAAAAAGGCACTGTATTCAGATTAAGACCCCAGGGCAGGGTGGGTGGTGGGTGGGGGAATCCCTCTGACCCCTGGCAAAGTATTAACGTGCAATCTGAACATCCTACAGATTCATATATTAATCTTCATTCCCGCTTCTCTCACCAAGCCCATAAACACAGAGATCTAATTATTGCATTTTTAATGACCTTGTTGTTTGATTGTTGGATCCTGGAACAGGTGCCAGGAATGAGAGCTCTGAATCAGTATAGCAGTGAGATGAAGGTCCCTGGCACAATTTGCATTGCTCCGCAGAGGAACTGGCTGAGAGGATTGATGAGCCTCATACTCTACACCAACTGAAGGAGGTGCCAGATGTGCCCCATCAAGTCCGATATTTAAGAGCTGAACACTGAAGGGAGATGTTTTGAAGAGGAAACTGAAATCTCACACTCTTTATCTCTTTTCTTAAGCTTTCCCAGATATGACTTTGCAATAACTACCATTTGTTTAAAACTTGAAGTGGAAGATTGTGATGCTTTCCTCTGGTGCATGTAAGAAAAGGAGATGGGGAAATAAGTGAAAAAGCAGTTTCCTGCTGTATCTGAACTTGCTTATTTAGGCATGCGTACACTTTCTTTAAATTCTTGAGGTCAGGCATTGCCAGATGCTAGCAAATTTTAATTTCCTATCTAAGGGGGGGGGAAATCTTATTCTGTCTTGTGTTGATTGGCTTTCTTAGCATATACAGGTAGTCCTTGACTTACAACCTCAATTGAGTCCAAAATTTCTGTTACTAAGGAAGGCAGATATTGAGTTTTGTCCCATGAATGACCTTTTTTGCCAGTGCTGTAAAGTGAATCACTGTGGTTGTTAGGTGAATCATGTAGTTGTTAAGCAAATCTGACTGCCCCCCATTGACTTTGCCAGCTGGGAAGTTTACAAATGGTGATCACATGACCTTGGGACAGTGCAACTGTCATAAATACATGCCAGTTGCCATGTGCCTGAATTTTGATCATGTGACCATGGGGATGTTGCAAGGATTGTGTGAAAAATGGTCATATGTAACATTTTTCAGTGCCATTGTAACTTTGAAAGGTCACTAAACAAATGGACATAAGTCAAGGACTACCTGTAATCACCTGTACATTATTTCAACACACATATAAATCAGTAGTGGGTTCTAAAACCCTTTACTACCGGTTTGTGTGTGTGTGTGTGTGTGTGTGTGTGTGTGTGTGTGTGTGCGACGCTTCTGCACATGTGCAGAAGTGTCCCGGGCGGGTGGGCGGAGCCTCCCGCTGCCGATGCTACCGGTTCTTAGAACCGGGCCGAACTGGGAGCAACCCACCACTGATATAAATGATTTGATTATAGGCAGAATTTAAATACTTGACAAAGTTTAAATGTGTTGAATATTTCACTTTGCATTAGAGGACCACAGAAATAATAATAACAGCAATACTAATAATAACTTCTTAAGTCTCTTAAACAGCAGAACAGGGAACGTAGGTCTAATGCTGTCTTATAAGATCACCAAGTCCAAAGCTGGCAAAGGGAATTACTCTACAGAAAGTCAGTTTGTCATTGCATTCAAGCCATCAGTCAGATTCATAAAATTATGTCTTGACACAAAAAAAGCTCAAGGAGTGTTCCTAGGCCAGAATTTTGTAACTTTTTCTCTAAAAAATAGAAAGCATACCAACTGGCAGGAGAAAAATTAGCAAGAAATTCTTGTTTAGATCAATGTAACCATTTCCTCCACACTATAAAATTATTTATCTTTAATAATTGAACCCAGGATATATAGTAAGTAGAAGCTTGCTCTTACCTCACATCAATTTGATTTGAATGTCCATTGAGTTCAATTCTACTCAGTGTTGTTACAATTAAATCAATTAATTCAATATTACAGAATTGTATGACCTCCCCCCCCCAGGGGCTGTTTCTTATAGTAAGTTTAATGTCTGCCAATTAATTACATTTATTGTTGAAGGACTCACTGGAGAAGAGCCTAATGCTGGGAAAGATTGAGGGCAAAAGAAGAAGGGGACGACAGAGAATGAGGTGGCTGGATGGAGTCACTGAAGCAGTAGGCGTGAGCTTAAATGGACTCCAGAGGATGGTAGAGGACAGGAAGGCCTGGAGGAACGTTGTCCATGGGGTCGCGATGGGTCGGACACGACTTTGTAACTAACAACAACTATTGTTGAAAAGGAGTAGCACATGCAATGGAAATGCTTCCTCCCCCCCCCCGCCCATTATGAATGCTCTGAAAGTTGAGCCCCACGTGGCTACTTTTTAATCTGCTCCTAATGGAACTTTGCATTTAACTACAACCTGAGCCCTTAGCAAGCCAATTGATATACCAGACTTCTTTAAATAGAACATAGACAGGATATTATTTTAAGTGTACTGTATTTCTTAAATGGGATATGAAGTCTTGCAGGTTGAATCTAAATAGGTTTTGATAAAGGAGGAAAGGGCAGTTGTGCTTCTAGATAAGAGTCAAATATATAAAAAATGTCAAGGAGGCACCAAAGAGTGTCTATAAGAAAAAATAGGAAAGCGAAATAGCATAGTAAATTTAGGAGCAGGAGAAACTAAATTGCAAAGTCTGACAATGGTAGGTTTGAAGGGAAAATAAAGCAGTAACTGAACATGAAAATCAAGCTAATCAAGCATACAGGAGAGAGAGGGCTGCAGTTTTCCTATGCAATCAAATGAGACCACAACATCTGCCATTGGGGAGGGGGGGGAGGGAGGGGAGAGAGAGAGAGGAGAGAGAGAGAGAGAGAGAGAGAGAGAGAGAGAGAGGAAGCTTTATAAATAAACAATATTTTATATTTTAATAGTTTAACAGATACATTTTTCTGTTTTAAAGTGGTATAAAATCGGCTACCAACTCCTTGTCCAAAAGAAGACTGGAGCATTGGCCTCATTCTATATAAAGTTTAAGAAACACAAGGTGAAAACACTAAGAGTCTCTGTTGTAAATACAGCACATTGCCTTTAATGGGGTATGTAAATATTTCATGCTATGAACCTTCCATGAAATCTGGCCTCACAAAATCTTCTGTGTTACAATGGAATTCTTTTGGCAGGAACTGATGGTTGCTTTTGCTCTTGCTAAATGCAGAATCCCTCTTAAGATTGCCCCACACTGTGTTAAAAATACATGCAATTGTTGCCTTGCTCCCTTCCACATAAATGAACTGACAAGCGTTCCAGTTAGTTGTGAACATATAATCATACTCCAACAAATCCACTTTCAAGCACTAATGGCTCTTAAACATTTTAAAAAGTTCTAAATGAGAGTATTTGGACATTTGGACTGCCTTGTAATGCTATTTATTCTGCATCCATCATAAACACAGTGGTGTCTTCAAACCTAGAGAACAGTTGTAAAATTGTGATTGCCCAATGAAGTGAATTCATGTAGCTCAAAATGGTATTGAAAAGCCATTAAGGCTGCAGCGGTTCATCTTGTTATATCTTAGAAACTAGGAAGCACTGTGTTAATTGACAGCCACACATGAGGGCAATATCATGGGATTGGTGAAGATGAAAGACTAGGGGACAGAATTAGTGCATGCTGCTGAAGACACTTATAGAGCCACCCTTGAAAAAGGAAGCTGTGAATACCAGCTGGAAACATTCCTTACTTTTCTTTGTAGGGAGTTCACTTTTCAATCACACTGTACAGTATATGCATCAGAGGTTGCTCCATAGGTTCCAGACCCCATTTCATAATCAGACATCTTATTGCAGGAGCAACAAAGATAATTAAAAAAATAAATAAAAGGAACAATTACTGGGAAATCAAATCTGATTTGCATATCATTCACTTAATCCAGAAAAATCACTTTAATAATGGTGCTTGTACACAGACATAGTTATGTAGATGGCTTTTGTAAAAGGTAGATTCCCTAATTATAGAGAAATACTTCTTCATCGCCACTGACGTTCACCACTATGGCAATTGGAGGCAGAAACATTCTGCCTGGGATGGTTTTATTGTTGTGGGTTTCATTTCCTTGTGGATTGCTTCAAGTTTCTGCAATTGGCAGTATCTAAGGCTTTTGTATAAAATAAATCAATAAGTTTTAGCTTCTCTTTATTATTCTCTAACAATAAATGAAATAATTGTGCCTTCCCCATTTTACTGCATTTCTGAAGAAATTGAGTTCTGGGATGATAACACAGGGAAGGTTGTAAAGGAAAGATTGCCCTATTGAGGACTTAAGAAACATTTGCCTTGGCAGTAAAAGAACTGAAGGATAGTATATTATAGCTTCATCCACTAGCAATGAACAGACCAAGGGACTTTAGGAAGAAACATTCCCTTATTTCCATCAAGAGCATTATGAAGTGGCCTTATTCAGTGGGCAGAACTACCAGTTGCAGGTAATGTTCATCACCAGGTCTTACCTGAAAGGACACTTGGTTCCATCTGCCAGACACCCTGGATCTGAAAAGCTATTGTGTAGGGGTGGGATTGAAAAATTTTAGCAACTGGTTTGCTGCCTGGTTGCTGGGTGGGCGTGGCCATGGGGGCCTGGCCTACTCGGCCTCCTGCACCATGGCAGGGGGAAAAAAAATTTTGCCCTCCCCAGGCTCCGGAGGCTTTCCTTGAGCCTCCGGGAAGGCGAAAATGGCCTCCCCCGGGCACCGGAGGCCCTCCGGAGGCCGGAAATGGGCCTGTTTCCGGACTTCCGGTACTTCCGGTAGGCCCATTTTTCACCCTCCCCATGCTCCGGAGGCTTTCCTCAAACCTCCAGGAAGGTGAAAACCGCCTCCCCCGGGCACTGGAGGCTTGAGGAAAGGCTTGAGGCTTGAGGCCAGAAACAGGCCCATTTCCAGACTTCCGATACTTCCGGAGGCCCATTTTTCACCCTCCCCAGGCTCCGGAGGGTTTCCTCGAGCCTCCAGGAGGGCGAAAACGGCCTCCCCCAGGCTCTGGAGGCCCTCTGGAGGCTGGAAACGAGCCTGTTTCCAGATGTCCGGTACTTCCAGCAGGCCTGTTTTTCGCCCTCCCAGAGCCTCCGCATGGGCCCTGCACCTGGCATCCATAATGGGCCACATGGAAACTCCTGGGAGGGGCAGGTGGGGTGGGCAGGGTCAGCCAGTCCTTGCAACAACCAGTTCGGCGAACCAGATGAAAATTAACATCCGGTTCGGCCGAACCGGTCTGAACCGGCTGAATCCCACCCCTGCATTGTGGCCCCATTCCTCCATCAAGAAAAAAGGACCATTGAATGATACTAAAACAAGGACACCCAGAAAGGAAAGGTCAGCTCAGATCTCAATAGAAATGCTGGCTTAAAAGTTAACCCTGGTTTTAAGATATATATATATTTATTTATTTATTTATTTATTTATTTATTTATTTATTTATTTATTTATTATATATATATATATAATAAATCAACTCACGAAGGACTCTGGGAGGCTTAAATAATAAAAAAATAAAACATATACAAACAATTATATATATAAAAGGGGAGGAGAATGTACTGCTTTTTCTTTTTTCTTTTTCCAGCACCCAGCCAGGGTGGATCCTACATGTTAAATGTTAAATTTATTTAATCACTTTTTCCACTTTTTTTGTACAGTACTTTTTTTCTTTTATGTTGTTGTTAGGGTTGAATGTATGCTTTTGTTTTGTTTCATTTTGTTTGTTTGTTTTTCTGTTTTATATTTTACTTTTTATGATAAAACAATAAATAATATATATAAAAAAGAAATACTGGCTTACGGCTCCAGCCTTGTTCTGATCTTCAACTAATTTCCATTGTTTCTCCATCCTTTGTGAGTCTTACATTTTTTGGGGGGGAAATGATTCTCTGACAAGCAGAATATAAGTATGGTAAGTAAACAAACAAATAGTAATGAATATGTGAGCTGGTTTGGTTAGACTATTGGTCCATTTAACCCAATACTCTCAAAAGTTTATCCAGATACATGAAGGAGGTATTCCTCATAACTAGATATCTGATACTTTTCAATAACTGCAACAATAGAGATGCTAGAAACCAAATCCAGAGTCCTCTGTGTCAGATGCTGAATTGTGCATCCATTCCATGGGAATCTTCAGTTGTTCTTTTCCTATTCTCCATTCAGCTAAGAAGGTGAAAGAAGGAGCTATCCATCTACTCCCTTTCATCTCAGGCTTGGTATCAGAGTATTGGCTCTCCCCATTTGTTTGGGATGAAGGCTGTATTAGGAAATTTTATCTATTCTTCCAAACTCTAGATTGTATAGGAATTCTAAGCAATTAAATTTGAGTCTATATGAATGCACTCTCAACATGTGGATGTTTATTGCAGCAGCAGTGAGAAAATGATGGGTCTGAAGCATACCCCTCTTCTTCATTCCCCCAATATTAAATGAATGGGGGTGGGGAGAACAGCTGAATTGCTCTCGTTTTTAATTGGTGTTTGTTTTTCTAAAAATATTTTTCTATGCCAAATTTTAACAGACTCACCTATGATCAAACTAAGACGTATTTGAGATCAACTATGTGGAACTGGTGTATATCAAAGACAATTAAGTGGCACCTTTATAAATTAAGCTATGGAGGTAATAAAAATGTAAATCATATTGTATTCTGTTCTTTCCTGATTCAATAACAGTGGCAAGCCAAAGACCAAGATTTGTCCTGAATTAGATATGAAATGGCCTTGAGTCACCAAATTTGCTGAACTGTCATGCAATTTATTGCTTATTGTTTTGCCATAAAATCCATCCCTTTTTAGCATATCTTTATTTTGTTTTTAGTGAAAAAATTTCTGAGAAAAAATTTCTCTTGGCTGAATCACTTTCATGTCTGGTAAATATAGCACCATATTTTTAAAAACAATCCTATTGCCTCCAATTTCTGTAGTTCAGTTTGGTACATGTGTTTGTTTGTCTTTTTGTTTTTAGAATTGCTTCTGAAATTAAAAACAGACTAATGCCTAATAGGAAAGTCAAAAAGCTACTTGAAACCTCAGAATAGTCAAGTGTGAATGTGTGTTTATCTGCGTACACGCCGTACAGTTTCAAAGATTTTCAAGCAGCTGTTTCTGTCAACGTGGGTAACAGGATCCATTCCAAGCGATGGAAGTCTGTCATAAACTTGGATTCAAAGGATGGTCCTTCCAGAGGATTGTGTTACTCCCAAAGTGTACTGTTAATTCAAAGGCACTTCTACAGAACTTTCCAGTGACACGAGCTGAGTGGATCCTGTGCATTTATCTTCAGAATAAATTAGTTGAACACATTGACTCCTTTGAGTGTTGACATACTGCAGAGTAAAACGTTTCTTTGGGAAGTTACTTCCACTAATGCTATTTTTCCATTGCAGAAATGAACTATGAAGATGATGTTCAGATATAGAAGCCCATTTGGCATTTTAAGGGACTTAAAAAAAGAAACTCTGAAGCTCCTAAGTGTATCCAATTGCCTCACACTGAACTACATGAATTCCAGCATGTGTGACCCCTACTTCAGGCCTTTCATAGGGCACGGAGCTTCTCTATAATAGTACAACTGCTATCAAGCAGCTAGCCCTACTTGTTAGCTGGATGATACCTTCAACTAGAATAAAAAATAAACAAAGAAAGGATGATGCTTCATTGTTACTGGCAGTTACAGGATCTCAGACTAACGTGGACTCAGATTCCCCCCCCCTTAATCCTGCAAACAAATGGCTTAATTATCCTTGGACACACAATCAGGAACAAAAAGACTGATTGTCCTACTCAAAATAAGCTGTTCACAGACAGCTGCTATCCAGGAGCAACGCAACAGAATAATATGGCTGCTTTCTTTTTCCTTTCTGCCTCATGTTGTGTCTTGCATGGGAAGAACAAAATCCTGCAAGATCAAGACTTTGACAAAGGAAAATATAGCCCCTGATCTTCATTCTCAATCTGAAAGAATTAATTTTTGGTTTAATTTGAGAAGAATGTAGAGTCATTGCAATCATTCTTTCAGCTACTGCAATGGAGTTTTGTGGGTTTGCTTTTGAATAAACTCCAAATAGATCAAAATATAGTTACATTTTACTCCTTGTGAACTTTCTGATCTTCATTTCTGAACTCAATCCAAAGTGTTCTTTTGTCATCTATAAAGCCTTCACAGTTCTACAATTATTCTATTTCCATTCTATCTTCCTCAACGGTGGGTTGCTCCCGGTTCGGACCGGTTCTTAGAACCAGTAGTGGCGGCGGCGGGAGGCTCTGCCCACCCACCCGGGATGCTTTTGCGCATGCACAGAAGCATCGCGCACATGTACGAGCGCAAACCGGTAGTAAAGGGTTTTAGAACCCACTACTGATCTTCCTCCACATGGCCCAGAGGTTCTGTGACCCAGGTGAAATACAGTGAAGTGGCTATTAAAAAAGGATCTTTTTATTGATGGCACCCAAGTTGTGGAATTTATTTAATCATTATCCTGCCTTTTATGAATAAATTAAGGTGACAAACATACCTAATACTCCTTCCTCATCCTATTTTCACCAGGACAACCCTATGAGGTGATTTGGGATGAGAGAGTGACTGGCCAAAGACACCTAGCTAGCTTTCATGCCTAAGGCAGGGCTAGAACTCACAGTCTCCTGGTTTCTAGCCTGGTGCCTTCAGAATCAGAATAGAGCAGGAAGGAACCTTGGAGGTCTTCTAGTCTAGCCCCCTGCTCAAGCAGGAGACCCTATAGCATTTCAGACAAGCGACTGTCCAGTTTCTTCTTAAAAACCTCCAGTGATGTAGCACTCACAACATCTGAAGGCAAGCTGTTCCACTGGTTAATTGTCCTCACTGTTAGGAAGTTTCTCCTTAATTCCAGGTTGCTTTTCTCCTTGATTAGTTTCCATCCATTGTTTCTTGTCCTGCCCTTTGGAAAATAAATTGACCCCCTCCTCTTTGTGGCAGCCTCTCAAATACTGGAATACATGTCCCGGCCTAGTCCTTCTTTTCTGTAGGCTACCCAAACCCAAATCCTGGAACTGTTTTTCATATGTTTTAGTCTCCAGGCCTTTAATCATGTTAGTTGCTCTTCTTTGCACTTTTTCTAAAGTTTCAACATCTTTTTTTTAATGTGGTGACCAAAACTGGGTATAGTATTCCAGGTGTGGTCTTACTAAGGCTTTATAAAGTGGTACTAATTGATTCTATGCCTCTGTTTATACAACCAAGGATTGTATTAGCTTTTTTGGCTGCTGCCACACACTGCTGATTCATGCTTAAGTGATCGTCCACTAGGACCAGGGGTTGGTTCCTCCCGGTTCGGACCGGTTCGCCCGAACCGGTAGTGACCCGCTGGTGATGTCACAATGACGTCACTGAACCGGATCGGTCTGTGCCGGTCCGTGGGCGCCGCCATCTTTTTTAAAAAATTTTTCCCTTCTGAGCATGTGCAGAAGCCGAGTTCCGGCACTGTGCATGCGGTTGCCATCTTTTTTTCGGCTTTGTTTTTTTGCCACGTGGTGCAGGAGGAAGCGAACCGGCAGCGAGGTAAGTTAGAACCCACCCCTGCTTCCAGGGTCCCCCCGCACCCCTTTTGGCTCCCAGGGGGCTGTAGGGAGGCTTGCTAGGCCCAAAACGGGGCACGGGGGGGTGGCGCCCCCCACACCCCTTTTGGCTCCCAGGGGGCTGTAGGGAGGCTTGCTAGGCCCAAAACAGGGCACGAGGGGGCGCGACGGCCCCCCCCTCGCCCCTTTTGGCTTCCAGGGGGCTGTAGGGAGGCTTTCTAGGCCCAAAATGGGTGGGGGTGGGGCCTTAAAGGGAGAAAGACGATGAAAATGAAAAAAAAAAAATCAAAGTAAAAGAAAAAAAAGAAGAAGAAAAAAAAGAATACGAAGAAAGAGAGAGAGAGAAAGAAAAAGTAAAAGAAGAAAAAGAAAAAGAAAAAAAAGAAAAAGAAAAAGAAAAAGAGGAAGGAAGAGAGAGAAAGACAAGAAAGAAAAAAGATAAAGAAAGAAAGAGAGAAAGAAAGAAAGAGAGAAAGAAAAAGAGAAAGACAGAGAAAGAGAGAAAGAAAAAGAAAGAGAGAGAAAGAAAGAGAAAGAGAAAGAAAAAGAAAGAAAGAGGAAGGAAGGAAAGAAGGAAGGAAAGAAGGAAGGAAGGAAGGAAGGAAGGCAGGAAGGAAGGGAGAGAAGAGAAGAGAAGAGAAGAGAAGAGAAAGAAGAGAAGAGGAGAGGAGAGGAGAGGAGAGGAGAGGAGAGGAGAGGAGAGGAGAGAGAGAGAGAGAGAGAGAGAGAGAGAGAGAG
>QLTV01002419.1:2176343-2193898 GCA_003457575.1 Thermophis baileyi | reverse complement strand
AGCGTCCATGCTCGAGCCGCGGAGCAGCAGCAGACCTGTCCGCACAGGCCGCTGCCTCACCACCAACTGATTTGCGCAGGTCTAGTAGGGCTCCAAAACGCCCCGCCTACCTGCGTGATTACGTATGCTGGACAGCTCCATCCAGGAGGGGAGGGGTGTTATGTTCTAACTGTTTCAACTGTGTTGCATGGTTCCAACCAGGTCCAGCGTTTGAGCGGGAAAAAGCTCAAACGCTATTGGCTGGTCTGTCTGACAGCTCCCTATAAAAGGGCAAGCTGTCAGACTGCTCTTTGCTGGTTGCTTACACAAGAGCTGAAATAAAGAGCTGCTTTGGAAGTCTGTCTCCTGTCATCTCTACCCACTATCTAACACTTATAACTTATCCCGAGGATCTGCATATCAAAGCTTATGAGAAAGAAATCGTTCCCACACAAGGAATAGGATACTGTCCTGCTTAGTGTACCATCAAAACAGTTGCTGGCTATCCAGCCCCATGAATGTACATTTTTGAACCATCTATTTGCAACACATGTAAAGACACTCATTCACATGTCACATTTCTAGGAGCATAATATTGTAAAACAAAGTCAGTTCTCTCCATTTTCTTTTTTTCCTTATTTTCTCTATGCCTTTTAAGACTGCCGCTTTGCCATACATAATGAAACCTCTTATAAAAATTACCAGCTGCAGTTTTCTGTAACCTCTAACAGTGCTGTTCAATGAAAAGGCCCATAATTATTACCATAGCAACTGCAATGTGTGGTGTGCACGGTAAATCTACAAAACAAGACTTTGTTTTTCAAAAAGTATCCTATATTAATTTGTAATACAGCTGTTATTTTTAGCATTTGTAAACGAACAGAGGTTTGTAAGTATCTCTTCTTTTTTTCATGTGCATTCACTTTCTTGGGTTGTTCCTTCCTTCCATTTTCCTATCCTGCCTCTATATATTGTTTAAGAATAGAATAGAATATAATTCTTTATTGGCCAAGTGTGATTGGACACACAAGGAATTTGTCTTTGGTGCATATGCTCTCAGTGTACATAAAAGGAAAAAAAGGAAAAAGGAAAAAATACATTCATCAAGAATCATTAAATACAACTCTTAGTGATAGTCATAGGTTACTAATAAGCAATCAAATCATACTAGGAAACAAACAGAACAATATAAATCGTAAAAATACAAGCAACATGGTTATAGTCATAAGTGGGAGGAGATAGGTAATAGGAAGGATGAGAAGAATAATAGTAATACAGTCTTAGTAAATAGTTTGACAGTGTTGTGAGAATTAGTTGTTTAGCAGAGTGATGGTATTCGGGGAAAAACTGTCCTTGTGTCTAGTTGTTCTGGTATGCAGTGCCCTATAGCATCGTTTTGAGGGTAGAAGTTGAAACAATTTATGTCCAGGATGTGAGATGTCTGTAGCAGTGGTGGGTCGCAGTGGTTCAGCGAACCAGTAGTGGCGGCGGTGGGAGGCTCCGCCCACCCGCCCGGACGTCATCAAAAACGATCTGCGCATGCGCAGAAGCTTCTGCGCATGTGCAGAAGCGTTGCGCCCGCGCGCTCCCGTTCCCGAACTGGTAGCAAAGGTAAGTGGAACCCACTACTGGTCTGTAGATATTTTCTCAGCCCTCTTTTTGACTCATGCAGTATACAGGTCTGATTTGTATGATTTGTTATTATTAAGTGCCGATTTGTGTAAAAGGTGATATTGGAATTAACAGGTATCAAATGAGACTACACAGAGTAATATCTGTGAATCCATTACAAGATGTCTCCTGTAATTTTTTAAAAGTTATTTTTAGGATACCTTGATGAATTGCAGATGGGAGATGGTTTAGGAAAAGGAAATCCATTTATCTGTTTCTAGAAGGCTGCCTTCACTCTATGTTCATCCACTTTGCTCAAAAAACTAAGCACAATTATTTAGAGCTAAACGAGTCACGTAACTCATGTAAAATGGACTTTCTATGGCCTTAACCAGCGGTGGGTTCCGAAAATTTCCACTACCACTCTGTGGGCGTGGCTTAGGGTTACGCATGCGCGCGCTCCCCCGGTGCAATTCTGTGTCCGCGCATGCTCAGTGACTATAATCTGCCCGAAACACAGCTGAGGAGCTGATCAGCTGTGCTTCGGGCGAAGAATAAAGGACAGCATTAACCCGGGGGCGGGTGGGAGGGCCCTTCCAAAGCAGCAGCAGAGCACAAACAGCCCAAAACGTAAAAAAGCCGCCAAAAATTCACGGAAAAAAATGGCGGCACCCACGGACCGGCACCGACCAAGGCGGGTCCACGACGCCATCATGACGTCACCAGCGCCTCGCTACCGGTTCGGGCGACCCAGTACGAACCGGGAGGAACCCACCCCTGGCCTTAACAACTGATTATTTCTGCCTTCAGTGTTGCAGAGACTGGGGTTAGGGTTGCCTGCTCAATCTGCTTCTGGCCTAAATCCCTTTTACGTGAATTCATTCATTCTGACCATTTGGTCCCATTTTACTACTTCACTGTTACTTTCTGGATAGCCACCTTCCAAATATGGATACAAATTCCTTAGCTACATACCAAACAGAGATGCACATACTTTGAATCTGATGCAGAAGTTTTTCAGATATTTTTGCTCCTCATTAAAGTAACCTCACTTTTTCTTGCTTCCAGTTGAAAATGCCTCTGCTTTTTTTTTTTTTTTTAGATCAACTCAATAATGTGACTTCTAAAATGGTGGAAACTTTTTCTAAGGCAGCCATGGAAACCTGAAAAAAGCTGGATTGCTTTTGATTTAGTGAATACCAAAAAGATGCAGAGCTTGCATGACATCCAAAACAGTTCTTTTGAATCATTTTAGAAGTGGTCATGCCTTTAAAAAATGATCTATCACCAATATTCCCAGATTGTGCTTGGAACTTTAAATTCCCTTTTAAAAATCCCCTTTAAAAAAACCCAGGGTTCAGCAGCTGAGGAGGCAGAAATGACACATTGGGTTAATGATGTATTATATATGTAATAACTTTTTGTATGGATGATAATTTGTACTTTTCCTTCCTATTGCATTTGGAATATTGTCTTCCTTCCTTCTTTTCCCAACCATTCAGGAAAAGTTTGACAATCCAGATGTCACCCCACCACATGATTAAATTTAGAAATGAAGCTGGTGTCATTCCTAAATCTTAATCTACCTCTCAATGTTCAAAGAAGCTGAAATCATGGTACTGATCACCTTTTTGACTATAGGGGTGTTTGCTATATTCCTGAAGGCTGTTTGTAGAAAGTGAAACCACATAGACATTTTTAAATAACAATGCAGACCTCAAAGCTTAAATTGTATTACTAACAAGCAAGCCAGGTTTATCAATCACAAGCTATATTTGGCAAGTAGATGGAAAAATAGGGCAGACTGCTTCTTTGAAACATATTTAATTTGACTACCAAACATTGAAGGCATTCAGGTTGGCAAGCACAATTGTACATTCAATTTGATAATATTCCAAAATGCATTCCCAATTTCTCCCCAGCTCCCTTTATTTCTCCTGAACACTCTTTCTCCAATGTCTTGTGGTCTTGAATTTTTCTTTTTTTTCTTTTCAGATTTTCAGTGGAAGCATCCACTAGATAGCGCCTGTTGCACAGTGATAAAGCAATATAGTGTCATTGCAGTTTACATGAAAGAATATTGAGAGAAGCTGGGAATTAAGTGAGACCAGAAATTATTATACACTCTCGCCAACTGACGCTGGTTCAATAAAAAGTATTGCCTTATCTACTTTATGTCTCTCATTCATTTGTTTGCGACTTAGTCCTTTCATTGGAACAGAGACACAATGTATAGCTTGGCTACCAGGGTGATTTACAACCATGGAAGTTAAAAGATTCTCTCTCTCTCCATCTCCCCTGTTTCTCTCTTCTTGTAGTGCTGACACCAGCAGATAAGAAAATGCATTTCATAGTGTGACATCATTTTCAGCAAATCAATGCCATTTAAAATGCTGAGCACTCAGGCTACAAATATCGTGGCTACCACTAAGGAAATGGCAGACGGATCCTGAGCTAAGAAACCGCACTGGTGTGCTCATTGCCTTTTCTGACCTCCACCTGTATTAGGGAAGAAACAAAGAGGTTCTTTTATTTCCATATTTGTACTGTCACTGGCCAAGTGAGCATTTCCTTTCAGCTAGTACCATGTGGTTTTGGCATCTTTTCCTAGTGGAAAGCCAGCTGCAGACTGACCACAGAATATGATAATGGCTTGTAGTTTTCCAGGCCACATGAGGGTTCATCCCCTGAAACAAGGGGGCATGGTACAGGGGAAAGGGTTGAATGTGGGTGATCCCTTTTGCTAAGCCTGCCACTTCCTCTTGCTAGGAATCAAGAGATGATAAGACCACCGGAAAGCCAGGCTGTTTTCATGAGCAATGTCTAACAAGGCCATGTGATGTTTTGAATCACCGAGAAATGCAAAATGGATCAGCTCACACAGAAAACAGATTTTATTTCTGGAGAGAGAAGGGACAAAATACGTTCCTTTTCCTTAATGGGGGAATTACACTGTCTGGGTACTTAATAATGCTGGCAAAGCAAAATATTGATAGCAGAGGAGAAAATGTCTTTCATTCTCAAATTTAGAAATGCAGCAAGTGACCATATGGCTCAACTACTTTCAAGCAGCACAATTCATGTAAACCAAGCTGCCAGATAATGGGGTTAATGTAATGTGACCTGCCAGTGTGACCCATCAGAGGTGGCAATCACAGGAAAAGTCTTTGCTGTTTGTTAAGGCATTGTCTTGTCATTCTAATTGTGAGAAATTATAGTGATTGAAGTTGATGGGCAGTTGACAATGGGAAATATATCTTGCAGATTTATTAATAAGCTATTTATTTATTAAACAATTTTATATAGCCACCCAACTTGTGCACACATGATTCTGGGCAGCTTACAACATTATAATCTTACAACAAAGGTTCCACATGTTGGGAAGAAAGTGTATTAATAGATACTCATAATCTGTATTAAGATTGGAGTAGACTTCTGTTGCATTGCACTGCATAGAACATATGTGGCTGTCATTCGGGGACAGTTGCATAGGTGTTCTTTTTGTATGTCGGTGAATTTTAACATTCACCATTTGAATGTGCCTTATCTCCTCCACCTCCCAGCAGGAAGTTGGAACCAATCAGGAGAATGCACACCTCTACACAACATGCAGTTGGCATTCAGGAGGCGTTTATGTCCGCCTGTCTTGCAGCCCTCTGCAACTTTCACTTACCCATCAACCCCGTTGCAGTGTAGGTATGCGGCGATGGCTACGGACAGTTGTGGGCAACTCTAACTCGGTCTTAAGTCTTAGCAATAGTTTTTTTTAATGGATGTTTGAAAACCTACTTTTGCCTGTATGAAGCTTACACTCCAGTGTCAAAGAAATACGAACAAACAGCAAGTATTTTTGGACACCATATATGAACATGAAGGCCCACCAATCTATGTGCTTAATAAATTGAAACATATGTCTTTGCTAAAAGCAAAATGAATTTCCATCTATTTGGCACAATGTCACTTTAGTTTATTTGGTCCAAATGATCTTAAGACAAATCAGGTTGTCTGCTTCTTCATTACAGTCTACATGCAACTGAATTATTCAGAGGTAACCAGATTGTCCTAATTTGCACTTTCCTCCATAGGCATCTACCCTTTAATTGTTTTTGAACATCTGTGGAGAATTGTACAGTTGTGTAGTTGCCCTGCTTGTCTTGGTTTTGTTTCTGTCATGAAAACACTGAATGCTAGCATTTCAAGAGGAACCAGAAACAGCCAGGATTGGCTTTGCACCTGCTCCTTTTGTTTTTATAAATATAGCATCATCATCCTGATGACTACTGCTATTGAATTTCTACATCTTGCACAAAGCAAGTTCTTCTAATCAAGACAAGGATTTCTGAAAGCCACAATCTTCTCCTATTGAGCTAGAGGTTCAGGTCATGGAGAAAAAACAATGATAAATGAATCCAACAACCTATTTCCAGCTTGACCGCTCAGCCTCTGCGTAGAAATGCTAGAATATTAATCAGAGATGATAATGATAATGTTGATGATGATGTCATTCTTCAACATGACCTCCCCACATAAGCAGACTGGCTCCCCTCCTTTTCCATCATAAGGAAGAAGAATATTAATATTCATTTTGAGCTGATTAAATAGCCCAAATATTCCCACATTTGGTCTATAAGAATTTTGGATGCTTAGGTTCCAGGGAATTTTTACCCTCCTCCCCTTTTGCTTTGCTTGTAAATTTATTTAGAGTTTGGATGTTTTTTTTAAGCTCCCCATCATTTATGTTGTACAGTTTTTAATTTTTTGAAGCATGATTGTTCCACATTTTTTGGAAAAATACCTTTTCATAATGGGCCATTGACCACACAACAGAATGGACTGATAGAGAAGCTTCTTGCTGAGCATCTATCCATCATCCATCATAAGACCAAACTGGGATCCATAGGACTCTCCTTCTCTATGAAACTCATGACCAACTGAAGACCATCAAGCATCAACTTTTTAAATTTTTAAACAGGAGAATTCTTATCCCCTTCTTTGCCCTTGCCTTTGCTTCAGTTTTACTGGTTCTTATTTTGTGATCAGATATTTTAATCATACTGTTTTAATCATTCTAGTTAGTCATTTTGTGTTAGAAAAGCCAGACAAGAATATTTTACTAAATAAAGAAATAGTTAACACAATTGCCAAAATTATTGCAGACATTTATTCAGAAGAAATTTCAAATAACTTTCCCCATGCTGATGACACTACTCTGATAGCTGAAAATGCAAAGGATCTGTAAACTCTAATAACAAAGGTGAAGGAGCATAGTGAAAAAAATGGGACTAAAATTAAATATAAAGAAGACCAAACTCATGACAACAGGTAGAACAAACAACCTTAGAATTGGCACTAAAGATATTGAAGTGGTAGATAGCTTCTTTCTTTTAGGATCAACCATCAACAACAGTACAGGAACAAGTAATCAAGAAATACGCCGCACACTAACACTTCAAGCAATGAAGATCTTGAAAAATATTCAAATGCCATGATGTGTCTATTATTAGAAATATCAGGATCATGCAAGCCATGATATGCCCTGTGACACACTATGGTAGTGAAAGTTGGACGTTGGAGAAACAGGATAGGAAAAGTATTGAAGCCTTTGAAATTTGGTGTAAAAGAATACTTTTGTAAATACCATGGACAGCCAAGAAAACAAACTGACGGATCATTGGACAAATCAGTCCAGAGTTCTCAGTTAAGACACAAATGACCAGGCTCAAATTATCCTACTTTGGACACTGTATGTGAAGACCTACTTCTCTGGAGAAAGCTCTAATTCTGGAAAAGATGGAATGGAAGAGAAGAAGAGGATGATCAATAGCAGGTGGATGGACTCAGTTACAGTGATAATAAATGGTGGTTATAGTTGGAAGGGATGAAATACCAGGTCAGGGATAGATTATCATGGAGAAAACCTATCTACTGTATGTGGTCGCTGGGAGTTGAAACAACTTGATGGCACATAATCAATCAACCAACTCTGGATTTTAATATACTCAATTCGAGATGCACTAAACACAAACATATATTCAGAAACTCTGGAACTTCATATTCAATTAAATGATGTTGACAAACTTCAGATTAACATCTTCAAAACAAGAATTTGGCATCCTTATGAAGCACAGCATCATTCTAAAGCAGACCATCCTATCACATTCCTCTTGAATTCAGTCAGCTACCTGAGCCAATGAAGATCCGCCTGTGCACTTGCCAAAGATTCTAGGCAGAAGATTGTGCACCATGTTGAATGGTAAGTTGGGGGTCATAAGCAGAAAGTGCACAGATGATCCAATTTTTCACAGTCAAATCTTTGGCTCAGGAAGCAGTTCAGGCAATTTGTTCCCAATTCTGAAATAGGTACAACTGAAATGGGGAAAAGGGGAGCCCCATTCTTTCTTTATCCAAGACAGAAAATCCTAACACCAAACAGCACATAGATTTTTTTTTTCTTAACAGAAGAAGCTTTCAGAAGCATTAGACCATCAAACAAAGATGAAATATACCAAATTTCATAGACATCAGTGTTGGGGTTTTCAGATTACAAATTATTGATCATAGCTTCTTGCTCAGACAATTTCTGAGGAATTGTCACCACATTCCCAATAACCCTTGCAGCGTTTCAAATGATACTACCTACCTCTAGAAGGAGACAAAGATACAGCACTGAAGGAATGTAATAGCCATTAACAGGTAAAAGAGATACTGAAAAAAAATCTCAGCCCTGGGAAAGACATATGGGTAATAAAGAGACTCAAAATAACTCTGCCTTGATTCTGCATGGCATAAAAAAGGACAGAGGGAAATTAACTCAGATTTTTGAAGATTCTGTTATATCCTACAACAATAGAGTATCAACATTCAGTGTCTGATTCCTGACCAGGCCCACCTCGAAAGCTGGCACTCTACAACCTTCCCATACACACTCACACACAATTTGTTCTGTCAATAGGCCCCAAATGGGAATAAGGGCAAGTTCTGCATATAAGAACAAAAGGTACTGTACATAAATGGGAAAGAGATATACCTATGTGGTTTACAATTTAACATAGTAAGACAGAAGAAACTAATTAAGCAAAATGGGTGATAAATGGACAATGGAAAAGGTTAAGTAAAAGAAGTAATACAAATGAAAAATCAATACGTTTAAAAATGTTGGAATATATATATATTCCAAAAATAATAGAAGAATGAGGAATGAAAAAGATCAATTGAGAATGAATCAAGCAAAAAATAGAATTGAGAATGATGAGTCAAATGTAGGAGGTGTAATTGGAAATGCATACATCTCCCTGTCTACCCATATGATTTAGTTATCACTTCAAAATACTGCAGTTTTGGCAACCAATTATAAGGATCACGCTGATTCAGTCTTCCAAATTGTATCCTGGTATCAGGCACTATTCAACACTTCCAATTCTATCTGGAACTCCGATTTAGTTTGGAGATTTGGTAAAATTGTCTTGGAAACAAATCTCTCAACGGAATCTTCATGCTAATGACAGCAAAATCTTCTCTGGGCAGAAGGCAAAGCAACAGATATATTTCCTTCTGAACTGCAAATGTTCTACATTCATTTCCAGAAGCACTACAAAAATACATCTGACTTCTAATACCACAGAGACACAAACAAGAAAGAAATGAAAAGAATATCACCTAAGGCAGTTTCCCCCAACTTCTTGATCTCCAGATCTATTAGAATTCCAAGAGTTCCTCTAGCCATGTTGGTTAGAATTACATGATTTTATTACAGAACATTAAATGGGAAGAATGATTGCTGACAATCCCATAAAAGCACCACCTGGCTTCAAGAGACTTGTGTACAGATGTTTCATATTATTTTATTAATTAAATCAATTATCAAAACTCCTATACTTGGCCAAGGGTGTTTTAAAACTTCAATTTCCTTTTCATTGTTAGGATGTTCCTACAAAATCATGAGTATATACTTGGGGAATACTTCCTGATTATTTTCTACTACACTTCGATTCACATTAAGTAAGTTGCATTCCTATTTAAAACAAAGCTTACTTATGTGTTACAGAAAAATTTGAAAGCTTGGATTGATTAGGATATGCCTTAGCAGGTGTGTATATAACGTAAAATGAAGGTTGTGAAGAATTCTAATTCCCACGTTCACTC
The DNA here is from genome assembly GCA_003457575.1 of Thermophis baileyi. Classification (NCBI taxonomy): domain Eukaryota; kingdom Metazoa; phylum Chordata; class Lepidosauria; order Squamata; family Dipsadidae; genus Thermophis; species Thermophis baileyi. Next base: position 2,184,166 of record QLTV01002419.1, on the reverse strand, counting down.
TGAAAATAGCACATTCAAAGCATTTGCAGATGTGAAAACAATCTGTTTGCCAAACATTTACACTCTACTGATATTATTTAGAAGCCCTTTTCTTTAACTGCTGGTGCTGCTTTTCGATACCATTTGCCTCCTTATTTTGTCTCATTGCCTCACCATACTTGTTTTAATGTCTCAGCATTTAAAATGTTACTTCTTGATGCCATTATCCGGAGACTCCTTCAAACTAGATGCAGCACTCCTTGTAAAAAATTATGAAATTTACCATCTACTGTTGACAGATTTCTGGATTAATGGACCAACGTTGTAGGTAGCCCAATATAACATATAACCCCCCCCCCGTATCTCAGTTTGTGACAAATTATTCTTCTGGAAATCCTTTACATGGATTAAGGAGAACATCTCTTATAGCCTCTGGCATCTTCTTTTAAGATCTTTCCCTCCTCGAAAGCATTAATTAATTCAACCTTGCTTTAGTTATACCATCTGACAAGATCACGTCCTGAGTTGATATGGCTTGAGGCAGAAAACAAGTGTACTGACATGTAAGTCACACTTGGAGTTCTTTTCATGCCTCACAGGTCAAATTTCTGCCCACATCTATTGATGGCAACTTAGACATATGGCTACATCGCATGAATAAAAAAACAGGAAAGGGAAAGCATCAGAGGGCAATCAGGCACAGGTTTCAGGGTCTTTCACAGGTTGCCAAGCACAGAAAGTTTATGTTTCATTCTTTGTGTTTTAGCAAAGGGCTCTGTTTTTTTTGGTAAAGCCTCAGTGCAGGGCCCTTAATTGAAGCCATCATAAATGATCAGTTGACTTTACCAGCTTGGATTAAGAGTGCATCTGCAACTTATCCCCACAGCCCCATAGCAGACCATTGGCCTTATTTCAGTGCAATGATTCTGGGTCTTTTTCCTCTCTGCAATTACCACAGAGTCCTTTCCCACAGAAGCTCATATCTTGCAGAGCAGCTTCATTAATTCAGTCACCATCGCTTTCCATTTTATGAAAAGACAGGCACACATCAGCTTGGAAGCCATTCAAAGCGTTTCTGCCCAGACATCAGAATGGATAGTTCAGAGTCCTTGCAGGCAGCTAAACTGCACTTGCCAGATTGTTCCTGAGCTGGACCGCAGGTGCTCTTGGTAGTGACAACGCATCTTTGAACCAGCCACCCTGTAAAATACCCCCTTCCTTTCCACCCCCACCCCAAAGTGCACTTCCTTTGCTTTGTCAGCAAAGCTCCCCTTGGCCTGTCAAGGCAGCTTTTGAAAAGCAATAAGGGAAATGACTCAGCCAGCAGAATGTGGGAATTATCCTGTTTAGCTTCTCTGCTTTATCCTTTCAGCAAAGTGAGATGAAAAAGCTCAGTCACAAGAGACCAGAAGCCTCCTATGTAACTGAACGAAACCAAATATTTGAGAGCTCTGGGATCCTGTTATTGAAAGGGCCCTGACCCTGGAGCTGCACCTCCATTTGTCATCATTCTTATCTAATTTGAGGCTTTCACAAAAGGTTGTGTCTACCATCAGTCCTCAGCCATTTTGGAGACTTTCCTTCTATACCTTTTCCTTTGTTCTTGTGCATGTATGCATTAGCTATTGTAAAGCAAGATAATAATAAGGCAATGTTGATTCTCTAACAGTTACCAAGCCATTGTCCCCTCATTATAAATAACGAAGCTACTTTCACTGAGCACAGTTCCTCTGGAGTTATTCAAGGTTTTTCTGGTTTGGAAAACTGATGTTTCCAATAAAGGAGAATATTTGTAGCTCAGGGTTGAAATGAAGGCTAGCACTGATGATGTTACCTAGTTTGGGTAATGAAATGTCTGCAAGAAAACAGGGCAGGTCAGAGAGCACCAAGGATGGCTAGTGTGATGGGTGATGTTTGCCAGAGATGAGGAAAAGCCAGGATTGCATATGTAGCCCAAGTGCAAATGTTATACCATGCTAAAATATGGCTTGCTCTATTTTAATGTAACATGTTGTATGAACCTCAACCAATGAAAGAAGAGACTATGGCTAGTGTGATGTGTGATTAAACTCAGAACAGCAGAACGTTTGGCTTCTTGCCCCTTTCAGAGTAAGCTTAAGTATTGTGAAAAATTGAAAAGTGAAAAGGTCATACTGTTTCTTCTTACAGAGTACAACATCTTTGTGTAAGCCTTAACCATACAATATAAAAGCATATGGAACTGAGCAAAATGCATTCCTAGTAAATAGAGTTACCTGCTAACAAATTGGAAATATTTATTTTATTTTATTTATTTATTTTGTCAAGCATATATAAGATTACAGAAAAAGTATAAACATGATTGTGAATACATAAAATGTATAAACATGGTTATGAATACATGGGATAGTTACGAATACATGGGGACATTAGGACAGGGACGTTAGGCACGATGGTGCGCTTATGCACACCCCTTACAGACCTCTTAGGAATGGGGTGAGGTCAACGGTAGACAGTCTAAGGTTAAAGTTTTGGGGGTTTGGGGAGGAAACCACAGAGTCCGGTAGTGCATTCCAGGCAGTATACACATTTTACACATGGTGATATTTGCAAATATCCTGGGGATTGCTAAATAACTGGAGGTATAAAACAGGGGTGGGTTCTGGATCCTTTTGCTGCCGGTTCGCTCAGGGTCACGCCGTGCGCGCACCCACAGCAATCAAAAATTAGCTTCTGCGCATGCGCAGAAGCAAAATCCAAGATGGCGGCACCCACGGAGACACCAACAGAACCGTGACATCATTGCCGAGTTACTAACGGTTCTAAAGAACCGGATAGAACCGGTAGGAACCCACCTCTGGTATAAAACACATGGATGATATGTATTTTTATGCACTCCTCCCACAACTCTTCATCTGCTACAATATGGATTTATTCAAAGAAAAGTCTGTGCTCCATTCTTCCATAACTGAGACTAAATGGAAAAAGTATAGGAGATATGGGGCATAGGCTGTGGGGTGCTGTTGATGGTAGGGGTGGTTGTGTTACTGATTGAAAACAAAGTTAACCACTTTTCCTGCCCCCTCTCCACAATTTATATTTGCCTGGTTGTGTTTTCACATTGATTTTTTTTTCTATTCTTAGAGTGAGTTATAAAGAGAAGCACATGAGCCGTGATGGCGCAATGGTTAGAATGCAATACTGCAGGCTTATTCTGCTGACTGCCAGCTGCCTGCAACTCAGCAGTTCAAGTCTCACCGGCTCAAGGTTGACTCAGCCTTCCATCCTTCCAAGGGCAGTAAAATGAGGACCCAGATTGTTGGGGGCGGGGCAATATGCTGACTCTGTAAACCGCTTAGAGAGGGCTATAAAGCACTTTGAAGCGGTATATACTGTAAGTCTAAGTGCTATTGATATAAAAGGGCATAGAGGGGAATAATAACACCATTTTGCTTTATGGTCACCATTTTCCTTTCCCCTGCTTATTCCCTTTGAGACGATATGAATGTCTGAAATAAGCTGCTACTCATCCTAAGAGGAACAGCATTCATTTTGCTAGCCGGGTCAACCTGGATGTGAGCTTGAGAAGACCACCAAGCAAGATAATCAACGGCTCTTTTAAAAAATATTTGGGGCTTCCTTGGGAGACTTCTCCCCATTTGGCAAATCTGCTTGTAAAATCAAACATAGCTACAATGTTAGTGTTCTTCCTTTGACCTACCCACTGATCATCTCAGCCCTTTGTTCTGCTTCCTTGAATATGTAAAAATGGCTGTGCGACAAGCAGTATATCTTCCATTCAAGGGCAGCCTGAAATTGAAAAAGTACTCCTTTCTTTCTGGGGTTGGCCTTGCCATTATCACAATATGCCAGTCCCTGCCAAAATCAGACACTTTTGGACTGAAATTTATTTCATCCTCTCTATAGACTTTTATTTTTATACACACTATCCTTCAGTATTGCATGTTAATTCATTCATTCACTCATCAAAACTACAGGGGACAAAGTACCTGGAAACCCCTGTCCAGTCTCTTAGGTGAGATAGGCAGTTTAGAAATTTGATAAATAAATAAATGTCCAGACCTCTCAGCTAGGGGTGGGTTCTGGCTTACCTTGCTACTGGTTTGCTTCCTCACGTGCTGCGCGGGTACACGCGCGTTTCGGGAGTGTGCGCACGCATGCGCAGTGCTAAAAACCCAGCTTCTGCACATGCGCAGAAGAAAAAAACAAGATGGCGGTGCCTATGGCGCCGTCGAGAGAGCCAGTTCGGGGGCGTGTCCAGCCGGCCATCGCTGCCGGTTCGGCGAGCAGGGGGAAATTCCCGCTACCAGTTCTAAAGAACCGGTCTGAACCGGCAGGAACCCACCTCTGCTCCCAGCTAATAGTAATGGGGTTAGAACATATTTCTAAAACAAACCAGTGTGGATTTCCATAAGTTTGTGCATTGCCGTGTGAGGAAGTCTGACAACTCAACCTTCCTCTCCATCCCAATACAGATTTAAACTGTTTCTCGGTGATTCCTCCCACTAGTCGCACAGTTCTGGTGCTGATAGGATTATCATTGTTGCCAGGATCAGAAAGTGGAGAGAGAGAAGAATTTGGCTTCAAGTCTTTGTTTTTTTCCTAGAGTTGACAACATCAGGAATAACTTTAAAAAGCTAATCCCAGATTTGGGCTTGAGCAATTTTGATCTTCTAATGTCACAATGACATGGAATAAGGCTGAGGTTTTCAAGCTGGAGCTCATGGGTACTCCCATGATTACGGACTTCTCCCTTGGCACCCTCTCAGGTTCAGAGGTCAACTGATATTTTTTTTGGTGACAGGTAATCACATGTAATGGACAAGCCTCTCCCTGACACGTTCCCATGGTCTCTCCAACATGCTTGCCAAATTCTGGATATGCCCAAAATTCCAAATATAGGATATGCTATTGAAACAAGATTGACACCAGCGGATTTTTCTCTGCCAGAAATGGAAATAGAAAGAAATTTATATCAAATGATGATTAGTGTCCCCTCCTTTCAGTTTTAATCAAACTATGATTAAAATCTTCTCTCTTAATTGCAATTTGTTTTTCAATATCCAAGGGCTATTAAATTGGACCTTTTGTTTTTGAAATGGAATATCCTACCTATCCTACCTACTCCAGTTTATCTGGCTGGAGTAGGGGCTAACTAAAAGCTTATGTTTATAATTTGGGGGTAATGATTGGTAGGACAGCTGTTATACAGTATACTAGGTTGACTCAGCCTTCCATCCTTCCGAGGTGGGTAAAATGAGGACCCAGATTGTTGGGGGCAATATGCTGACTCTGTGAACCGCTTAGAGAGGGCTGTAAAGCACTGTAAAGCGGTATATAAGTCTAAGTGCTATTGCTATTGCTACTATATTGTTTAGCTTGTTCCAATATTTTGTTTCTTTTAATCACAGGTTTCTTCAGCAATGATCTCTGCCCCAATGTCTCCAAGTGCTTCCCACTCCCTATCTGAAGGAGCTTAAAAAAATAATAATGATACAGATGATCTGTCTACATAATTGCCATTATATTAGCAATTATATGTGCCTACCTAGCCACTCCTTTCATAGAAAGAAGCTAAAACTAGAGATTCCCCTCTTATTCTCAGTCTCAGGCAGTTCATTTGTTTGTCTGCTATAAATGCAACACAGGCCCTTTGAATTAAAGGAGCCCAGTCTTTGGAACCGGCTTAGCATTTTATAACCAGTCTTTGAAAGGAAAAGGATGGGGAGGAAAAGCAAGATCAATATATAGATTCTGGAAGAATAAGGTAGCAGATTGTCACTGTAGCAGTGTGGTGAATTAACCCTGTATAGGATGGAAACAAAGCAAGGACTTGCAAAGCTGGAGAGAAAGTTGGTAAATTAGAAAACATGAACTCAATGAGTCTTACCACAGAATTGAAAGAATGACCTAGTTGATCACACCTCAGGAAGGCCCCCCCCCTTCAGAAAAGAAGTTTTGTAATTTTGGGACCTGTGATTGGTACCACAAAGAATTTAGAGCATTTGGATTTAGGAAAAACTGAGCAGAAGAAGCCACCTTCACAGATTAGGGATGGTTGGGAATATCAGTGAACCATTCTGAGGCTGAAACCAAGCACGTGTGAATAGACCCTTTATCTCTGACTATCCACTCCTGACCACTCCTAAAAACAGTTACATCAAGAAGGTTGGGATTGCCTGATTTAAAATTGTATTTTGCAGCTTGCTGTTTGGTTTGGATAAAAGAATGGGTGTTGCTGGGAAATAATAGAATTTTAGGATTAGACTTCGTATGGTCCTAAAACATTAAGGTTAGTGTTGATTTCATAAAACCATTATGTTAGAAATGTCTTATTGAGAATAAAGATAAACTCAGATTGTGTTCCAAAATACTTTTATTTGATCTCAGCATGAGATGCATTTTATAGGAAAAAAAGAGTAAGTAAAGAGAAATGGTTAACTCCTCGAGAGTTGTTAGAAGAAAAGCATGGAGAATATAAGATAAAATCAAGAGAACAACTAGTTGCAGAGGGATTTAGTTTTCAATGGTTTTTACATGCACAGTTAAGAAAAAAATTCAAGATAGATAACAGGACCTTTGGAATTGAGCAACAGAAGACAGAATTTGAAGATGAACTTATGTATAAATGATGAACATGTATTGCCAAGGGCATAAAATCTTGCTGAAATTTGAAATGAAGGATGAATAAGTGAAAGAGGGCATGATAAAATGGACTAAGAATTTTGAACGTATCATTGGAACAGTGAGAAAACATGGTTGAAAGATTGAAATTCACATTATGTTATAACCTAAAAGATAAAATTTCTATAAAATGATGTACCATTGGTATATGACTCTAGAAAAATTATCCGGAATGGGATGAATGGATAGAGAAGCCATGAAAGATTATTTCTATATATGATCACTGCTGTGAGACAACTATACGCACAAAAATGGAAAGATTCTGAAATATCCACAGTGATTGGTAAAGATGACGGAAATAGCGGAGATGGCAAAAGTTAACTTGTTTGCTTAGAGAAAGATCAGTTACTACATTTATTACTGACTGGAAAGTCCTTATGGATGATTTATAGATCTGGTGATTAAAAAGAGTAGATTATTGAAAGAAGGAAACTTTGATGTAACCATGGAGAGAAAGACAAATATGAATGTACTTTTGTTGTTGCTGTTGTTAGTTGCGAAGTCGTGTCCAACCCATCGCGACCCCATGGACAACATTCCTCCAGGCCTTCCTGTTCTCTACCATCCTCTGGAGTCCATTTAGGCTCACGCCTACTGCTTCAGTGACTCCATCCAGCCATCTCATTCTCTGACGTCCCCTTCTTCTTTTGTCCTTAGTCTTTCCCAGCATTAGGCTCTTCACCAGTGAGTCCTTCCTTCTCATTAGGGGGCCAAAGTATTTGAGTTTAACCTTCAGGATTTTGCCTTCGAAAGAGCAGTCAGGGTTGTCTCTACCATCCTCTGGAGTCCATTTAGGCTCACGCCTACTGCTTCAGTGACTCCATCCAGCCACCTCATTCTCTGTCGTCCCCTTCTTCTTTTGCCTCAATCTTTCCCAGCATTAGGCTCTTCTCCAATGAGTCCTTCCTTCTCATTAAGTGGCCAAAGTATTTGAGTTTCATCTTCAGGATCTGGCCTTCTAAAGAGCAGTCAGGGTTGATCTCCTCTAGGACTGATCTGTTTGATCGCCTTGCAGTCCAAGGGACTCGCAGGAGGCTTCTCCAGCACCATAGTTCAAAGGCCTCAGTTCTTTGGCGCTCAGTAGAATAGAATAGAATTCTAGAATAGAATAGAATTCTTTATTGGCCAAGTGTGAGTTAAAACCACTTTATTTTAGTGTG
>QLTV01002419.1:2114728-2145871 GCA_003457575.1 Thermophis baileyi | reverse complement strand
TCTGTCTGTCTGTCTGTCTGTCTGTCTGTCTGTCTGCCTGCCTGCCTGCCTGCCTATCTATCTATCTATCTATCTATCTATCTATCTATCTATCTATCTATCTATCTATCTATCTATCTATCTATCTATCTATCTATCTATCTATCTATCTATCACTATTTATCTACTTTATCTCTGTCTCTGTCTCTTTCTCTAACTATCTGTCTGTCTATCAATCTATTATCTATCTCTCATCTATTGACACACATATATTAAAATTAACTTTTTAAAACTCATTAAAATATGGGCCTTGGAGAGATGTTCCTCACTTAAGACATACATAAATTCTGCCACATATGTTTATTTATTTACTATATTTTGAGACTGTCGACGCTAGTCAACTAATGCCAGTTTACAATTATATGAAATAGATGATGTTCCCAGTGCATGCTACCTGCCTGTCTATACAAAGTCTAGTTCCTTTTTACCCTTCAGATCTCTATCTCTGTGCAGCCCTATTTGATATGGATGATTGAAAAATGAATCACCAACAAACACATCAGTATACACAAAGGCTTCAGGTATTCTTTTTCTTACTCTGTGCTGCTTTACCAAGAAACATGTTTTACTGCAAGAAAAAGCATTTATTTATGAACTGCCCATTGCTACTTTGGCTTTTCACCACTGTGCAAACTGGAACAGTGTATTAATGTGAACTTTCTTACTAAAATAAATTTAAATAGTGATGCAATTATTTTACTAACTATACAGGGTCTTCCTGTATTTTCGAAATGCTCTATTCATCTTCAGGGGTGGGTTCTAACTTACCTCGCTGCCGGTTCGCTTCCTCCCGCACCGCGTGGGCACGCCTCATGGGCGCGCGCACATGCACAGTCCAAAAAAAATAAAAAATTTTTTAAAAAATATTAAAAAACACCAAAAACAAGATGGCGACGCATGCACAGTGCTGGAAACTCAGCTTCTGCGCATGCGCAGAAGAAGAAAAAAATTAAAAAAAATAATTTTTTTTTAAAAAAATGGTGGCGCCCACGGACCGGCACCGACCGAACCGGATCGGTGACATCATCGTGACATCACCAGCAGGTCGCTACCGGTTCGGGAGAACCAGTCCGAACCGGGAGGAACCCACCTCTGTTCATCTTTAGAAGCACACATGTTTTCTCAGAACCACTTTCTGTTTAGCAGCACTTCCTGGAATGCCCTTGTGGTGACATGGGCAGGCCAGGAATTGCTTCTGAAGGAGAAACACCTCTATGAAGCTTCTGCGTGATTTTGAAATCAGAGGATATTTCACATATGCTAGAAGAATGAAGATTGTCAGACAATTTGTACATTTCATTGATTAAGTATGACCCTAAATGTTCTTGATTTTTTTCTATAGCTATAAAGTTTTATATTAAATATATTAAAATATTAATATTTTAATAGAAACAACTATGGTTTTTTAAAGAATAAGATTAGGAAAGCCGATAGTAAAAGGGAGCAGATTTTTACTGATCCAGACCTCCTTATTTATCACAAGGAACCTCCAGCAGGTGTCCTCATTGTACACCTTATTAATTTTAGCAGTAAACCTGGGAGAGCAACAACATTCTCCTGTTAGAAAATGTAGTATTGGGGAAACTGAATTTTGGTACCAAAATACTATTTGGTATTTTTATAACACTGTTGTCTGTTTACAATGCAACTTTATCAAGTGTTTCATATTTATTATTTTATGTTCCTTTCATTAATCCTTTAAGATAGGCAGGCTTTTTTTCTCTTTAAATCTATGTTCTTTTTATTTACTTATGGGGAGAAAGCTGAGGCTGAGGCCATGGTTAGCATACTGTATACCACGGATGTCAAACTCACCGCATCACGTTGCCGTCACGTGACGTATCACTACTTTTTTCCCTTCACGGAGCTGGGGTGGGCGTGGCCTGCGCGTGACGCATCCAGCCCGCAGGCCACCAGTTTGACACCCCTGCACGGGTCCCACTCAGTGCAGAATGCTGAGCTCCACTGAATTGTACTTCTAGGCAAGTGTGTGAGGGCTTCCTTGCCATGAAGTTGCCATAGCTTGACATAACGAATAGACCTATGAACCTAAGTTTTCTAACCCAAATTATCTACATAGATTGCCTCCCTCTATTCCTTGTTTTTCCCAAGGAGCACAGTCTGATATGTTTATATAAGCATGATGTTCTGGCTAATCTATTTGGAAAGGTTGTATCAATCAATTCTCCTTAAGCTCTACTTTGGATAATATCTAAACAGGGAAACCATCATCATGAGGAATGCAGTGTGCTCAGATATCTCCACTGAGTGATCAGCAGGAGCTTCCTGAAAATTCAAGCCATTAACATGACAGCACATCTGATCCTGAGAGGGAAGAATTGCTGTCATCTCTTGCTCCCTCTTCCCACCTGGGAACAGCTGCTTCTAAATGGCAACCGCCAACGCCTTGGAGCGTTGGGACTCCAAAGCTTAGCAGGCCGTGCTGTTTGCAGAGGCTGTAGAAATCTAAGTGCTGTGACTAAAATAGAACAGGGAGATAAATTGCACAGCTTTGGCCAAATGGCACATGCCCTTAATTCTGAATAGGATCTGCTGAGACTTGCAGATGTCATTTGTTTAAAGTGGAAACAGGACATACATCAAACAGTATCCGGCTTTATGTGAATCCAACATGAAAACATCTAGTGGACCCGAAGCAAATCAGAATGTAAGCCATGGGCTAGAACACAAAATACAACAGTAATATACCACAAGAAGGACTGCCTTCTTTTTGTGGGACATAAAATGACTTGGCTCTGGCTTCACAGAACCCACATTGGTTTTGCCACAATTTCAATTCTAATCTGCAAAGGATGGACTCAAATCCACACCTCCTCAGCTTCTACTCTAACAAGCTGATGGCAATAAAGAGGATATCATTGAATACTCTAAAGCATGAAGCAGAAGCAATATTTTTAAAATTGCCATTCAATCTTAAGTTTGACCAAGAAAGGATTTCTCAATCTTGACAGCAAGTTTCCTTTCCCTCTAAAATCTCTCTCTCGATTCCCAAATTCAAACCTGAAATTATGCTCCTATAGCCATGAATCAAAGGAGGAACCTGGGGAGTAGAATGGCTTTGGGCAGGCAAGCTTCTTCCCCAGGGAAGTCCTTAGGTATTTCATGATAGCCAGGAAGGGATTTGCTTTCAAATACAGGATGCTGATCTTTGGAAAAGGAGCTCTTGCTCTTATTAAGATAGCTACAAATGTGCTAAGTTTGCTGCAGTATGGATTAAACTATTCATTTGCCCAGGCTTTTTTGAAGTATGGCTTCCTGCATTCCCTGTAGGTGCTATGAAGATGTTTAAGAAATCATCTTAAACTTACGTGTACACATCTTTAAAAGACCTGCAATGGATCATGAGCTATGAGATCTTAATGGGGAAAAAACAAAGCTCAGAGCAACCCTGAGGGTGTAGCAATAAAAAAGTTAGTAGACACGGTGACCCAAGGTATACACAAGGCAATAAAATATTACCCTGCTTCTAGGACTCAGCATAACCAAAGGGTGGGAAAGAAATAAACCTTTGACGAGACCCGGAATATGAAAATCAAACGATTGAGCCATAAAGTTCCCTAACCAGAGCATGTATTCTTCTCTCTTGTGCCCTGTTTAAGTCCTTTCTACTCTTCAGCATATAGTATCTGCTCCCCATGGTGTCTATTGGGCCCATTGATTGCATAGTTGACATTTTAATGGGGTGTAACATCCTCGTGCCCGAGATCAAGTTCCCTGAAAGCAAACTTTAGGCAGTGGTTGGAAGGGAAATTCTTCCACTCAAAAGGTGCAATTACAATTTTACAGTCTGCTGAAAATAGCTGGATTATCTTCCCAGCAGGAAAGAGGGGATCTCCGATGACTGTGGAGCACCATAGACAGCCAGATCCAGAAAGCTCTGAAAAGATGGAAGACTTAGTTGAGACAGGCAGAAAATGTTGCCAAGGGTTTCTCCATTCCTCCATTTAGACAGCTTCTTGACAAATCCTCCCCTGTCCTTTTACTTTCATATTTTTTCAAGAAGGCCCTGTAGTTCAAAAACAGATGTGACCAACTTAGCAGAGAAGTTGAAATGTTATAAATGTGGGACCTCTCAGAGTTTGCTTAGGAGAGACCCTAACTATGAAAACGAGGGACAGAGTTGTTCATGCTGCTGCATACATGCAGCCCAATACCCCCTTTGGTGATCATTATCCTGTTCCTCAGGTGAAAATGTTGCTTGTTGATGATTTCTTTATTGGGAGGAAAGTCCTGTCCAGGCTCAAGCACTCAGGGATGCTTTGAATTTTAGAATGGGTTTCACAGGCTTGCATATATAGCTTACATTTTTTTTGAAGGTACTGCATATGGCTGAATTTCTTAGATTGTAATGACAATCTAGAGGAGAGGATTGAAAATTGCTGCACCACAATTTTTAGAACATACCTTGCTGAATTAATATGGTGGGGAAACTAAGAAATACAGGTACTGTTTGCTGAAATATATCATTCACAACTCAGAAAATATGCCCATGAATACATTTGGAAAAACATATCAAGCTGCATAGATCACTGAAATGTACCCATAAAATACATTTTCCTATGGAAATCTCTTTTCAAAACATGTCCAAACTAGTGGGAATTTGTGAAAATGTGTGTATTAGAAGTTTAGGATGTACTGGGGAAAAAAACTTTAGGATGTACTGGGGAAAAAAACTTCACATCACTCATTTGTCACTGTAAAAATACCCACTTCTCAGAAGAAAAATTGCAGACATTGAGGGACGTGTCCTTGTCCAGAAAAGAGTTTGCATTCTACATAAACCCCTCCAGGCAACTTGCCAAAACAAAATATGCAACACTAAGAAGCAACATCTTTCCTAAAATAATATTCCCACCTGGCACAGAATTATCCAGGTAACACCTAAATCCCTTTTCTCAAATGTACAATAATAGGAATCTACCATTCTCTCAATCCTCTCCCCATCTTAAGAGACACAAGCTGCTCCTTCTTCTTCTATTATTTTAAAGATAGGGGTGTGGAGAGTCCTGAGAGAAAAGCAGAAACTCAACCTAGCCTGCACCCTTTCCTTCCTTTCCCAAGAACGTATACGGACTTACACCTGAGATAATTTTTTTTAAAGCATTAAAAGCAATTCCTCCAAATTCCAAAAAGAACATTTGGGAACAGGAAACACACCAGACATCTCCAGGGGGCTGAGGGGGGTGGGATTGGGTGGGACCAACAAGGAAAGCAAAATTTGTCCTTTTGTGTACGTGCTGTGATGCAAGGCATAGAACTTGCATCATCATGTTGGAATGTTGCTTTGATTATTTGACAAAAGCATTGGATATTGTGGATACCATGGCTGGCAGCCTCTTATTTCTTCCTTACCTTGAGATATTGGCTTCATCATCTCATCCCCCAACCACATCCAAGGCCGCTAAAGTCATATTTACTTGTTCTGGTGTTAACATAAATTGTGTCTTTTAAGCAGACAACAAGCTGCAGTTTTACCATGGGTGCAATTTGGCACACTTCGACAACCATTCATTGAGTTCTGGCATTGTGCCCATGGCAGGATAGGGATTGTCAGTAGGGGGCAGCTAATTTTATGGCAGTATAGTTTGCTGTTGGCTCAAGGACTAACTTGGCTACCAGGAAGAGTCATTTGAGGAACAGCAAGGAAATGATGCTTGTGGATTCCTGCTTGCCTTCAGATACTATGTAGAGGATCCTGATCTGGCTGTTATATTCACCCACAAATGAATCTTAAAGTCCATAGTATAATCGGAATAAGTAGCATCTGAGTGAGAGGGAGAAAACAAAACTATTCTCCATGGATAGAAAATCACCAGGTGAATGCAAAAATTGATGAACTTCCATCCACGAACTGAGGACCTCTGTGATCTCACAACATTGGCCAATTTACTTCTGGGCTCAGTGCGAAATAAAGGTGTGGATAACTGTGGATGTGTGCAAGCAATTTATTTTATTTCCCTTGTGTATGGAATTGGAGAATGAGGGGATTTTTGATCCCCCAAACTCTTTTAGTTCAGGGTGGAGCAGTGGACTTTTGCTACTTGTTTACAGCAGTTTGTGGTTGTTAGTTTTGGTACTTTTCAAACTGGTTTTAAGGGAGTGGAAGCTGGGGCACTGTGGAAGGGCCTTGAGATGATCGTTGATCTTACAATTACAATAGGAAATATGTGAAGAACTTTTTTAAAATCAAAGTATTAACTGTAACTAGGCTTTTGCAACGAGTTAATGACTTAAAAATGAGATCAAGCTATCAAATATCAATTCATATTTGGGTGCACAATTGCCCCAAATCAGTCTCATTGAACTCCAGATTGCCTTTCAAATTGTACACAGATGCCAATTAGAAAAATTCAGAATTGTATTAACATAGACATAGGAAAGACATGAACAGAAAATAGTTACCGTAGGTTATTGAAGTCTGAAACTAACTGATAAGGACATGGAGAATCCTTCAGATTGGGGCTTCAAATATTCAGAAATTTGTTAGAAATAAAAGTCAGTGTTGCCAAAAACTGAGATGGGAACCAAATATGAAGATTACTGCGAGAAGGTTTTTTACAATTTGGTTAAAGCACCGTGTGAAGAATGAAACACGGCCCAAGTTAGGTGCCTTTCATGGATCAGAACTGAAATGGCAAAGGCCTTTTCAGGGACTGACTTGAGATTCAGAAACAGTACTGCAAATTAGAAAAAAAATGTGATTGGTGTACCTGAGCTATGAAGGTTGTGAAGTGGATTGTGTAGGCCAGAATTGCTAATGTTTTTTTTTAGTGAGGAGACACAATTTTTCTCGTTTTTTGACAGGTTGCCCACCCATGATGCAGGGTTTTTTTCTTGGGAGGAGCTGTTGTTAAATTGTGCTTTAATTTTGTCTCTATCAAGGATTTTTATTCATTTGGTCACTTTTACTAAAATTGCAAAATAGCCATTATAAGGCTGCTTAATTCTGAGGAATTGACTGAAAAGAAGGTGACAGGGAGAAAAATGGAATTCTTCACTAAGAGGAAAATGAATAAAATGCAGAGATACAAAACAGATAATATTTGGCTTGCTGCAAATTCATTGGAAAGGATATTGGGGTTGTAATCAATTGCAAATTGAATGTGAATTTGTGTATATGAAGTAGCTATTAAAGAGGCAAATATAATTTTGAACAGCATCAAAGGAGATTTATTTTCCTTATAGATAAGTAGATTTTCCATAGCATAGCAAAGATGGTTCTACTCTTTTCTGGGTTGATCAGATCATACCCTCCCTCTGCTCAGTTTGGAGCATCACATTTTAGGGAGGATTCAGACTAATTGGAATGGATTCCAAGAAAGGCAACAAAATAATCAGGAGATTGGAAACTCAATCCTAGATAGAGAGAATGAAAAAAAGATGGAAATTGGAAAAGAATAGGGGGAATCTTATATCACTCTTCAAATAGCTGAACCTCAGCACGCAGATCAAGATCTGGTCTTTATCACCCCAGAATACAGGATACAGACCAATGGTCTTAAATTACAGGAAGGCAGGCTCTGTTGGAAAGTTAAGAACTTCTAAGAACCAGCGAAATTGTTCCTAGTGACCCCCCCTTTGCTTGATGTGTCAAAAAGAAAACCCAGTAGCCATCAGATGCTCTACTTTACAATCATGCACAGGATCTGAGAGTTGGACTTAGTGGGCTACGTTGCTCCTCCAGCTCTATGATTCACTTAAATAATAATATGTGTAATATATTTCCTCTACTCCATCTTAACATTGCATCTTAGATATGTAATTCTTACAACCCTTTGCACATTAAGAACACATACCAAATCCCCCTGTTTACTCCCAGACCTCAGGGAACGGCATAATTATGAGTAATAGCTGCACAGTGAAAGGGCAAGCCTATCATTATCCATATAAATATCAGCGCAAGAAGGTTAAACACGATCTCAGCTACCATATTTTTGTAAATCATTGCTTCCAAATAAATTCATTTTTATAAAAGATATTATTCGTTGGCATTCGTGCTATTTTCCTTCACAATACTCCAGCATACTTACAGTAGTTAAAGAAAGCATGAAGACACCACTTTCTTTATTCTTACTCTTTTCTTCTATTTTCTTTCCCCCATTTCTTAAGGATGGACCAAGAAAAAAAAAGCTATCCATGAGTTTCTTTTTTTTAAAAAAGGTTATTCCTTTCAAAGGTTTCTAAAGAGGATCAAGGAGGGGAAATTTGAACAGATTGTTATGGCTCTTGCATTTGTCTCTTGCCAATGTGTCCATTTATGGAATTTAAAATACTTATGTCCACTTATATGGACCAACGTATGTAACATATGAACTAAGATACTGTATATAGAGGACAACTTTTTTCTTACCTGATTAGTATAAAATCCCTACTTTAATGGAGATTCTGCCCATTACTTGGGGATTCTGAAGATTCTGCCTAAGGCAGATCATTAAAATGTGGCTTCCTGTTTTCTCATCTGTGTTTTCATGCTGAAAGTCTGGGAACTCTTTTTCTTTGATTTCCAGGGGATTTAGTAAAATCCTAAGGAAAGCTCCTGGGCATTTTTCATCAAAAAAAAAAAAAAAGGCTAAGCTGTCTCCTCCTGTTTTTTCCCCTCAATCTTTTTTTTTTTTAAAGACTGTTATCCAATGGAGATAGAAACTCTTTTACAACATAAAGTAGAAGAAAAAATAAAGATGCCTTTTTTTTCTCTTCTTGTTTTCTATTACTGCAGGACATCACATAGAATTTAAGGTAGATGGCCTCAAGTCCACTCAAAAAAGAAGGTCAAGGCCACCCAA
The DNA here is from genome assembly GCA_003457575.1 of Thermophis baileyi. Taxonomy (NCBI): domain Eukaryota; kingdom Metazoa; phylum Chordata; class Lepidosauria; order Squamata; family Dipsadidae; genus Thermophis; species Thermophis baileyi. The sequence goes on along the minus strand of QLTV01002419.1, from coordinate 2,137,028 downwards.
TGCAATCAGTATTATTTAGGAGGTGTCTGGATTGTTTGTTTTCCTGTCCTTGTACTTAGTTGTTGCAAAGCTAATCTTGCTCTCCAACATGTTTACTAATTGCAAAAGAAATATTGTATCACTAAACTGAATGAGCCTTTTTGCCCAATATTGCTGACTTAGTGTTCTTCTACCTGCCAATTCACTCACTTTGTTATGCTGACAGTACATGTTTCAGTTCCTGTAGGAGGTTGGGAAATTGCATCTTTGGTCCCATTTCCCGCCTTTCTATTTTTTCCTCTTTCTGAGGAAAAAGATAAAAATCCATGTGGCACCATTAGGAATGGGGCTGGTCAGGAACAGGGAGCTACATCCAACTCCCCCCTCTCCAATGCAGTCACTATTTCACTTGTATGGCCTTGGAGAGATGGAGTGATAGCTGAAGAATTTCAGGGATGTGATCGGATGCCTAAAGGAGTTAGCCCAAAATCATCCCAAAGCTTACAAACAGTCTTGCAAATTCTTCACATCTATTCCACATCACAAGCTCCCTTCTAGGCATCATTGCTTGACATATTTGACCTTCTAGCCTTTGACAACTTCAAAAGGGAAAAGTTAAGAACCTTCTCAGTCAAGGACACCCTTTCAGTAAGAATCAGATAAGCTTGATAGACCATGCTGAGTCAGTTAATGCTTATGGCCATAGACCAAAGAAAGAAAAAAGCATTGCCCTGTACAGCCACAAAGTATCTGTGCCCAGTTTTTTCTTTCTATCTACTGCCTATTGGATTGGGAAAAATTGGAACTGGAACCTATTCCAACATGTAGCCAACCAACCAACCAACCAACCAACCAACCAACCAACCAACTAAATGGCTGTAAGTGTTGATTCAAAACTGTGGGTCTTGGTCATACACATGTACGTGCATTTGTGCACACACACATATACAAACATCAAATACTTGATGTTATTTAAATTTTCAATGGTATATGAAAAAGATAAACTACACAGATAGTGGAGGAGAGATTTTTCTGTCATACATTGTGAATTTCAGCTGCCCACATTGTTTTTTAATATAAAATGCTATCTTTAAAATAAGATAATATTATAGTAATTATGAGTAAAACAAAAATAGAAAACACACAATAATGATAATGAAAGCAATTTATTATTTATGTATATATGCACACACAGAGAGACTATAATGTTTATAGGTATAGATATACAGATATATATGTGGATGCTCACTGATGAGGGACACATTATTTTCAATGGTTCTTATAATATATCATTGTGGTGTGGCTATTCTAATATCAAGGCTGCTGTGTAATTGTTTTGTATAGGCAGCATATATTTGAAATTATAAACCCTGCTGTCACATAACAGAAAGTCTTTATCCTATCTTTATTTGTAGGGAGTTGGATCACAAGAGTGGATGGGGAAATTCAGGGATAGAGATTTTGCAATGTATATAATTAAAACAAACTGTTCCGCATAGGAGGAATTCCAAGGATTTGGCCTTTGAAGAGCTGGAAGTCCACTTATCTGAGGCACTGTTCCTGCCTGCTATTCATCCAGAACAAAAACACTGGATGGATTTCAGAGAAGCAACAACTGCATGGAAAAATAATGTATTACAGTAAGAATGCAAGGCAGCTTCTGCAGAAACTGAAATTAGAGCTCTCCAACCTTTCTCAAATTCTGCTGCCCAGTTTTCTGAGGTAGATTTCTAATCTTTCTCAGACACTTCCAAATTCTTTGCCCATGCACACAGTAACAGACCTGACTATTTTCTCTCTCTTCCCTTTCCCCCCTGCTTTGTTTCCTAAACTCATGATGTGTCACATAGTCAATCATTAACTTGAAACTTTTTGGTTTCCAAAACCAAATGGCATTTTCTACTGAGCACATTCCACTGGGCAGATGTCCCTTGCAAGATCCTTACAATATTCTTATACTGTATAATCCCAATTCCTTTATATTGTGACCTCCGTGCCAATGTTAATGATGCATAAAATCCTCTGCTTGACCCACCTACTTCACTTTGATTCAAGACAGCAAACATTTTACATATTCATGCCATCTAGTCAGGAATTAGGCATAAATAGGATGGTCTTACAGTAGCTCAAGATCAATATCCAACATCACCATCCCATCCTTCCAATACTTGGAAGGATGGGATGGGATAGGAATTTACTGTAGGTAGAAATGTGCGCATGAAATTATTCTTTGTATAAAAAGCAGGAGTGATTTGTCCAAATCCCAATGAACCTTCTGAATCTGAAGGCTTTGTTAGTTATTCTGATATTTGGAGAAGCAAATTGGGCTGTGGGAGTAAGTAATGGAACAATTGGCCACTTCACCCTGGCCCCCTCCACACAGCTGACCTACTGTGGCCTTAACTCCCCTGTCACTCCTCCCCCATCGCTCCTCTCCTGCGCTCCTTGCCCCAGCTGATTCGCTGCCCAGGACAATTAGCCGTGCATCCCAGTAGCCAATCCACATGCTGAGGGGTGGGCCTCTGCCTTCTATAGGATGCGGCACACAGAAAGGGCACCAGGTGGGGGCAGGCAGAGGCCTCGGGCACCAGGCTTTTTCAAGGCCTGGTGCTGTGCAGGGACATGGCAGTTGCTGTGCAGGGAAACTGGGCTGCTCCTCCCCACCAGGCATGCCTTTCCAGGGGCAGTGCAATGCCCTGCCACCACCCAAAAGGGAGGGTGCTGGGCTCTACCCCACCTTGCAATTGCTTGCTGCCCAGTCACCACCACGCCAGGACACAACAATCGTGCCAACATAGGAAAGATACGCTTTAGCAAGCCAATATGTCTATGCTGTCCCCAGATTTACACCAATAGCGCAGGGGTGGGTTCCAACTTATCTCGCTGCCGGTTCACTCCCTCTTGCGCCACGTGGGCGTGCCTCATGGGCGCGCGCGCACTTTGCACGTGCGCACATGCGCAGTAACAAACAAAAAGCCAAAAAAAGATGGCGACCGCATGCACAGTGCCAGAAGTCGGCTTCTGCACATGCTCAGAAGGAAAAAATAAATTCAAAAAAAATTCAAAAAAAAAATTAAAAGAAAAAAATAATAGAAAAAAATTCAAAAAAAAGATGGCGGCCCCCACGGACAGGCACCGACCGATCCAGTTCGGTGACATCATCGTGACATCACCATCGGGCCGCTACCAGTTCAGGAGAACTGGTCCGAACCAGGAGGAGCCCACCCCTGCAATAGCGTCTTGCCAACTTCACAAACAAGGCACCATGACATTTTTCCTCTACAGGCAGTCCCCTGGTTAAGAACATCCAATTTACAGACAACTTGTAGTTGTTCTCCTTCCTCAAACTGATGAACTGCTGAAGCTGCACAATGTTTTCATGAATCTCTGAAGATGGGTATTTTTTTTAATATACAGCCTATTTTCAGCAGTTCATGAAAACATTGTGAGGCTTCAGTGGTTTGTCAGCTCAAGGAAGGAGAACTCCATCTGCCATTTCTAGTAACAGGCAGCCCATTCATAAGTCAAGCCCTGATTTACACACAAATTTGAGTTAAAGACAGACTTAGGAATGGATCTCGTTCTTAACCCAGAGACTGCCTGTAATATGATATATATCATCATCTGCCCCTCTGGATTCTACGTAGGACAAGAGGGACGAAGTTTGTACAAAAGAATTAATAAATACTAGTTTGACATCAGAACTCAAAACAAAAACAAATTACAGCAGAGCATATTAATCTCCCAGAATAGTCTATTAAAGATCTCAAAGAAGCTCTTCTAGAACAAAAGAACTAGCACCAGAACTCTTGAGTGAGAACCTGCTGAACTGCCACACCTCAGAATGTTTCATGCAGTCTCAGAAAGTCCCAACAAACACAGTTTTTCAACACAATTGTTAATTGATAAGGTACTAGTAATCTATGTCATATGTCACCTCCATCTGGATAACCACCGTGTCTTCTCCCATCTAATCTCAGATTAAATGCTGCATCAGTTTAGCCACTCCATGGATCTAACAAAGTGAGCTGTAGTTTGCAAAAACTTGTTGAGTATGAAATTGTCCTATCAGACTTTTTCTGAGTGTGGGGTACCGAAAACTAACAAAGATCTCCTCCTATAATATCTTCATCTGGGCAGCTCTTCAAATAGGAGATGCCTTCCAATGAAGGATTAGCCTTTATAAAAGAGGAGACCAAGCAGTTCTAGAATGAACATAAGCTATGGGGATACTTAACTTTGTAACTTAGTGCTAAGAAGTCAGCTCCTAACCACTAATTCAAGACTTTTTTTTTCCTATTTCCTGATGTAAGTTGCCCTAGTTTTATTCCATTATTGAGAATTAATTCCAGTTTCAAAACAAAACAAAACAAAAATAGTGTGACTCTGGGAAGGTCTAGTTTGGACATATCAGAGCAGTCGGCTTCTGTCCGCGTGACTCATTTTGTGAACATGGCCTAAGCTGCCTGGTGAAAGCTCATTAATGCATCGGCTCCTTGCATAATCAACCCAAACCTTTTACATATATAAATAAATCCAAGCCATAGAAGAAGATGGAATGCTCTTCAGTTTTACAGCAAATTAGGTTTAATGGACAATAAGTGGCAAGATTTTAAAAAGAGGGAAAAAGTGAATCAGTTGATCAATATTTAATCAAGAGCTCTTTATTTTTTCATAAAGGAGGGCTTTTTAAAAAGCCTGATTTAAAATCAGTGACTCGGCTGGATTTTGCAATTCCACAGGGTTAGTGCCTATATAACAAAGCTAAAAAACCTTTAAATGTAGATTAGCAGCAGGATAGAGAAAAGGCCACAGTAACAGATCAAAGAGAGTGAAGGGTGCAATGATGGAAATGGGGGAGGGAGGGGGAGAAACAGAAGAGCTGCAGTGCCCATGGCAAAGTATTCCTGTAAAGAGTTTGGTGAGTAAGCAACATACTTAAGATAATTCCTTTTGATTTGCTAAGGAGGCATAAGCTATAATCAAGTAAAGGTTTAGTAAGCAAGAAGCAAGGCTATTTTCAGATTTAAAATCTAATTCATTTTTGCTGTTTTCAGGGATTGCTGTACAACCCAAAAGGGCATTTTGCATTATCATTACAGATCACCCCACATCAACAACTTGATTATGGCCTCAGACAACAGCAAAAAAAGTTAGTTAACCCCACAAAATTTCAGCCAGTAATTTTGCTTTTTCTGTGCTTCCCAAATCAATAACTTGCTGTTATTTTCTAATGCTATTAAGATGTTGGGGCTGGAGAAAGACATCTAATTAGGTACTATAACTTTAGGGAAAAGAGCTAAGCTACTGTCCCTGGCACACATAGAATTAAATTTCCCAAATTTACTCTGTCTAAATCAATGACAGTTCTGAAACAACATCCATTCCAATGTTTCTTATACAACATGGCTTCTGGGATTTTCAGGCCCATGGTCATATTCAAGAAAAATAATCTTGAAAGATGTTCTTGACATTCTGGACTTCTTACAGTTTAGTACACAGTTGCTTATATAGCCACTTCCCATTTGCTTCTTGGATGGTCAGAATGTTTAAAAGACCAAACAAGGACCTGAACTGTTCCTTTTCCAATTTGCCATCTTACTCCCACACTCAAGCTTTCAATTCATACCCACTCAGACCAGAGCAAATGGGAATCCAGAAGGGCATGGTGCCAAAGATGGCAGAGGAAGGTGCTCTTCTCAGAAGAAGAGAAGTAGAAAGAAGACCATATGTTTCCTCCCCACACAGCTCCTCTGCTTCCAGTTTTACTGCTTTTGCCCTGATTTGGTAGAAGTACTAGATGGCTGTTTCAGTCTACTGATGCTTAAGACAAAGGGGAGGTTAATGCCCAAACAATCTGAGGTGGTGCAGCTTCCCAGCATCCCCCAAATGTTGTGAGGTGAGAAGCCAATTCGTTCACTAACAACTCAGATCCTGCTCCAGAGGAACAATTGTGTTTATAGCTGGAACTCTGGAAATGTGGAGTGGGCAGCTTCTCAGTGGCTGGTATTTCAATTTCATCATCTCGACTCCCACCTCCGGGATTTTCCCTTCTTCCACTAAGTTGTCTTGCTACCATCTTTTACCCCCTGCAAACATTTTGAGAGGCAGCTTGACCACTCTCCCAACCCAGTGCTCAGTCTGGGCCTTGTAAATTTTATCTTCTCACTATGAAGAGAACTGGTAGTAAAGAAAGAACAAAAGTGGGTGTGTGGCACCTAGAGACCAATATTTTTCAATCTCATCAGCTAAGTGATGGCTATGCTGATTGACAATGTGGGAAAATAGAGCTCAACAGTAGGGGCCCTCTCATTACAATGTAAAGCTAATACAAAAGATGAGGGCTAAGCTAGGGGTTATGGGGAATGTCCAGTGGGTGATGGAATATTAGCTGTATGTTCTTATGGAAAACAGCAGCATGAAATGGCTGCACATCTTTTCATTTAGACCTGTCCCAGCCTCCAAACTGTAGAGTTTCTCCAAGCCTCTCATACTTTCATGAACAAGAGGGGGTATCACATGAGGACTGGATTCAACTGAGAGCTATTAAAATCAGTGTTCTGTTTTTTGTGTTTGTGTGAGTAGATCTTTACAGATAGAATAAGCTCCCTGCTGTGCAAGTTATTCCTCAAAATCTTGAAGGGTGAAAAGATGTGACTGCAATTATAGGACTAAATGCAAAGTTTAACCTCCTGGATTTTTGTTAGTTTTTCAGTTACAGCCTTTAACTTCTCACCTGAATCTGTTTGGAACTGAAATGCAATTTGTTCAAGCCCTTAGAATGCTTTCTTTTTATTTATGGTTAACCAGGGGATTCAGTCAGGGATACAACACCTGAAAGGGAGGCATGCAAAGGAAAACTAGTGGGCAGTCTATATTTCAAGAAGATGTCATTGCATAAGCTCCCTGGTTGACTATGAATAATTCAGAAAGACTCTACCCAGGAAATAGCAAAGCCTTTTGGTTTCTTCCCCTGTCCAGTCCCCACCCCAAATTCTGTTTGGGTCCAGCAAAAGGAGACAGAGGAGCTACAGGTGCAACCTCTAGGCTCTGAGGAGAAGGAAAATCTTAGCAGCTCTTGGGAAATAAGTCTACTGCCTTCTTAAAACCTCAGTTACCCCAGAATAGTCAGTCCTTTAGAATGGAATGGAATGGCATGGCATGGCATGGCATCGCATGGAACGGAATAGAATATAATTCTTTATTGGCCAAGTCTGATTAGACACACAAGGAATTTGTCTCCAGTGCATAAGCTCTTAGTGTACATACAAACAACAAAGTGATAAGTTATACATCATAAATCATAGTTACAATCATTAATCATAAGATACAAACAACAAGTGATAAATCATAAGATACCAATAGAAGAAGATAGTAGGAAAGATGAGAAGACGAGAAAGATGAGAAAGACCTTTGTGGGGCAGAACTCCATTCGTTCATAAATAGTGTTCAAATATGCATATTATTTTAATATGCTATGTGCCTACTAAGAAATGTGAGCTTGGGATGCAAGTACAAGTTGTACAGGTTAATAGGTCCAGAGGGCCAACTGACTTGGCTCAATGGCTTGCCTTATCTGTCATTCAACAGTGGTACCAAGTTATTTGATACACAGCAGAAAAAAATATTACAATACAGCCTGTAGAAAAATATCACCACTGTCAAGTTGGGCTCTATTGCAAGTTTCCTTTATTACCTTATGTGGGTATTGTATCTAGCCACAGAAAAGAAATACTGGCTAAATATAACAAAATAAAAAGGTATTTATATTTCACTGCTTACTAGGTGTTAAATCAATGCTAAAAGGTTTTTGTTTCACTGATTCAAGAATACTTGATCTGACTACTCTTTACCAAACTGAAACCCTTGAGATGTTTGGACCTACAGTTTTAATTAGCCCAAGCCAGCATGGGCAAGAGGAGAGGCTGGAGATTTAAGTCCAAGTATCTAGAGGATCTCAGGTCAGTAAATCAAAGTTTGAATAGAACTACTATAGATAATATTTTATGGGAATCTGCTCTCTTTAAAGCTCTAAGCAATAAACTAACTAGACCCAGTTGGCCCTCCAAGTTCTCTAGCCACAGAGTGCATTATACCTGCTTCAACCAGGTCTCTTTCCATGGTCTTGGATAATTCCCATCATCTCCATTGATGGAAATCATTGGCCACACTAATGCAGAATAGTTGTCATGGTCCAACACATCTAGAAGTCATGATATTTGGGAAGCATGCTATGTAACACAAAGAAGAAGGAACAAACATACAGAGGTAATTCCATCTTTCACTATCCTGCAAGCTTGTTTTCACCATTTTCAGAAGGAAATATTATAGAATGAGAGATTGTGGCCCTCAGACTCTCAGGCCACACTGTTAACCAAATGAATGACAGCCTCCATATCCAGGGAGTGGAATGTTTATTTCTTAACTTTTAAATGAGTGGATGTAACTCAAAGATCCTATGCTACACCCCTTCATAGGAAGCTGGCATCCCAACATATCATGGAGACATTTTAGCTAGGCTTCAAAATACTTTTCCTTCTTCCATTCAACGGAGGGAGAATTTTCATTATCTTACTGAAAGGTGATGTTGAAAGAAACACCCACCAAAATACAGTCTGTAATATTGGGTCATAAGCATGATATTGCTGTGGTTGTAGTAATCTAAAACAGAAGAACAACTCAGAAACACAGCTTCTTATGATAACCTGTTCCATGTGTGTCCTTCAGTTAGATTAAACACCAAAGACACTTTCCCTTTGAAGTCCTTAAATCACATTTGACTCTTCTCCTTATTGTAAAGGCACCAGTAGAACAAACATCTTTCAAGTCTCCAACACTTATGGAATTTGAAGAAGAGAATTGTGCACCAGAACAGTAGCAATTTCCTCCCCCCTTTTTTTTTTTTAAAAAAAATCTGATTCTTTGAGCCAGGGTTTGAATACTTAAGCAGAAATTTAAATACCTTGCAGCATCTGAAAGCCATGCATGACAGCAGGACATAATAAGCTTTCTGGACTGAATGGACTACAGATTCCCTCAGTCAAGACTTTCCAACAAAGCTTCCCTTTTCACCTCTAGTGGCTATTTCACTAAAAAAAATCCGTGTGTACTCACTTCTACCACAAAACTGCTGTAAAAGATTTGATTCTTTAAAATCTCAAAATATTGTGATCTACCTGAATGCATTTTAATGTGGCACAGACAGCAATAATGAATTAATTAATTTGTCATCCATTGTCTTCAGCAAGATTTTTTTTACTTTACTTTCATAAAGTTGTGTAATATATTTAAATATAAGCATGTTGACCATGCAAAAAATGGCCTATAAACCTATATAAACATTTCCAGTTATTGCAGTTTCTCTGTATTTATATTTGAAATCATGTCTAGTGGAAAACATGGTTTGGCATCAAAATAGCAATAGCACTTAGACTTATATACCGCGTCACAGTGCTTTACAGCCCTCTCTAAGTGGTTTACAGAGTCACCATATTATCCCCAACAATCTGGGTCCTCATTTTACTGACCTCAGATGGATGGAAGGCTGAGTCAACCTTGAGCCGGTGAGGATCGAACCCAGGGCAGTCAGCAGAATTAGCCTGAAATACTGCATTCTGACCACTGCGCCACCAGGGCTCTGATGAGCTGAACATAACCTCACAAGATCAGCTAGAGCCTCAGCAACGTAAACAACTTTGCCAAGAGATTCCAAGAAGTAGACTTTTAATGATATTGATGTGCATCATGGGGAGGAAAAGTATCTAGATGGGCAGTCCTAAAAAGGAGATGTCTTAGTGTTATTCTTCAAAAGTTTGCAAACTCATTAACAGTTGTTGATGAGTTCCAATAAATGGAAAAGTTAAATTGTTCACATTCCTGATGAACAGTTTTTCAGATTTAAATGTGTGAGGAACTTAGTAGAAACTGTCAAAAGTTTAATTACAATATGCATCTTACTTTACACTGAATTTAGGTAATTCTTGAACAGGATTTCTGACGTCAATTCTGTTTCCAGTTTCTCCAACTGTCAACTATATGGTGCAAAAAAGTTATACTTAATCTGCTTGCAAGAGGGCAACACCATCTCTAATAAACTTTATCTTATTTGGGATGACTGCCGGGTGGGCAAATCACTACAAATCCAATTTTACAAACAAACAAACATCTATGGTGAGAGGCAACTCACAAAGGCCTGGAATGAAAATTCCAGGTTATGTTGCCTTGTCTGGTTTCTAGAAGAGGGAGGAAGGGAGGGAGAGAGAAATTATATTTCTGCTCACTCTCATGCTATTACCTTTATAGTGTATCGAATCTTCCATTTTATGTGAATTGCCACAGCTCTAGTGTTTTTAACGGCCTACACTCTCATCAACTTATGAAAGATTTACAGCTCTATCTAAACAGGAGTCATCAATTTCAGTTCCCAGCAAATCAATGCTAAGGCAGTGGAGTGGGGGAAGCACTTTGCAATCTGTTGAGCTGGTTTATGCAATAAATTCATACAAGTAAACTTCTATTTCTTGACCTGTTTGTGTGGATTTAGAACTAGTAAAAGATGACAAACAAAAAAATAATTCAGAGATTCAATCCCTGTATTTATTACTTCCTAGTCCTTGTATAATTCCTCAAAGGCCACTTGTCTAGTTTATTTTAATACACTCCACTGGACATTTTTTGGGGGTGGAAGGGAGAGATTGTGCTTGTAGCTAGAAGGTACTTATCTGGCTGCAAAGTGCTGCATACTGTAAGGATTAACTTTTCCATTCATCAGTGGAAAGTAAGTAGTGGCTGATTATTCTGCCCCACTTTCTCTATTCATCTTCCTATTCTCAAGCCTTCCTCTAAGCTATATCAAGCAAGAGACATTCATGCTTCCCTCACTGGAGTAAAGAATATACATCAGAGGAAAGATAGTTAAACACCAATGTGTTACATTTCACTATTTGTGGAAGGCTTCTGCAAGGATAGATAGATAGATGATAGATAGATAGATAGATAGATAGATAGATAGATAGATGATAGATAGATGATATAGATAGATGATATAGATAGATAGATAGATAGAGATAGAGATAGAGATAGATAGATAGATAGATAGATAGATAGATAGATAGATAGAGAGATAGATAGAGAGAGAGAGAGAGAGAGAGAGAGAGAGAGAGAGAGAGAGAGAGAGATAGAGAGAGATAGAGAGAGATAGAGAGAGTAGATAAGGTATAATATAGGTATGTGTAATACAAGGAATACAAAGATGGTCCCAGAGAGTAACCACAGTAACCCTCTTCTCCTAAAATAGACAAGCCTAGAGCTCATGGGGATGTGAGTTACGTTTCCTGGGTTTCTAGCCCACCATTAGCACCAGGCAAAGGAGAAACACTTGGCATTTGATTGCGGTGGACTGGAAAATAGCTTGTCCATTTAGACTCTGCAGGATTCTCTATAAATAAACCTAGAAAGTTCACATTAGTTATTCATCACCAAGAAAACAACAGTGTAGACACTCTGGAGCTTAAAAGATTTGTAACAACATTCTAACCTTCTACTTATGTCTTCATATCAAAGAAGAAGTCTAAATATGATGGCCCAATGGTCTTAAGAAGAATGTCTATCTGGAATCCCGCTGAGCCTTCCTTACAGATGCACACACCTACATTTTAACATATGTGCACAAAGTAGCAATTGGGATGTTTCCAGCAGCAGTTATTCCTGCTGTGTAGTGCTTAGATGTTGCTCATGAGACTAAGAAAACACAACTGTAGTGGCCCATTGGTGCAGTAGTTATGTGCAGTAATCCTTAAACTACAGAGACATGTGAGTTATGATATGACACAGCTGGTTTTAAAATAAAGTTGATAGTATAAGATGAAATTCCATGAAATCAATTTCTTGCTACTGAGGTACATCTCCTCTGGCGAATTGCCTTGATTGCTCCAACCCTGCATCCAGCATGCTTTCATATGTCATATGAAATGTGTGCTTCCTAGCCTGTAAAATAGTAATCATAAAAGAAATTGCAAATACTTTTATGGATGTCTTTGATTTATTATCTAAAATCTTTACTATACTTACTCATTAGGTCTAAAGCATATATGACAATTTAGCTATATTGAAATAAATTTTTGTAGCATTAGAAAGAATTCTACAGCCTATTAGAAGTGCCATGGAAACAAGGGAATAGAAAGGATGGGAGTACAAACGAAAATAGGTACTGGGATTCCTAAAAAATGTTAGGTGATCATTTTAAGCCTACCCACATGACTAAAGATGAGATTATTTCTTAGTACTTTGATTTTATGCACCTTTGATATTTTTAAAATTCCATTTTAGAGACATCAATCATTTGCTTAATTCCCTTCTTTGATCTTGACCTCAGTTCAGAAGAAGAACACCATCCTGTTGAAATGGGTTTTTGAAGTAGTTAAATGATGGCTTTGCTGCTGTGGCTAATAGTTCTAAGCCCCTGGCTTCTTAGGACGGCCGTCTCTGGAGAAGGGTTATGAAGCTGACCTGCAAAAGGACATGGCAGTGGTGAAAAATGTTTCTGCCCTTTCCTGTATTTTTATGATGTATATTAAAAGCTGAAAAATGCTTCTGCTCTTTCCTGCATCTTCAAGATATATTAAAAGGAGCTTAAAAGTGGTTCATATTAGTAGATTAATGAGGCCGGGGGGGTGGGGGTGGGAGGGAGAGATTCCAGTTTTTTTCAGAAATATAAGAGCCTGTCTGATTTGGTTTGGGAAAACTACTCTAGAGATCCTTCAATAGTTGCCATTGGAAAAGAAAACACATCTTTTCGTCTTTGGGAAATCAATAGTGAGAGAGGGAGTGAGGCTTTTGCCTTGGGCTGCAGAGGGTAGCAAATTGTTAGAGGTAGGTGCCTTTGAGTATATGATTTATTTTTATGGTCAGAAAAGGGAAGCGCTGCATTTTGCCTGGAGTGTCAGAATAACGCAACTGATCATGAGTGTTGGGATATACTGTACTACACATCCTGACCGAGGTGTCAGTATGGATCATTTACTGCTCCGCCTTTGGCTGTGTCGTCACTTGGGCTGCTGCTGAAAATTACTGCAGCAGGGATGAGGAAAACATGGCCCTGGGATGATGTTAATTCTAGCTCCCAGTATCCCTCATCACTGGCCAGGCTTCGGAGAGTTAAGGTTTAATTTATATCCAGTTGGGGGGTGGGGGTCGGGGAAAATCATCCATTTCCCAACCATGAACTAAATATTTCACTTTTCATGGTATAGCAAAGTGCCATAAATTATACAAATACTAGTGCCCATTAGGTCTGTATAATATTGCATATGTAAAGCTGTAGGGAAGTAGGCAAGCCCTCATTCCACATTCCACCAACAGCCACCTATGCCTCAGTTTCAATCAACATTCAAGCTGTGGTAAAGCAAGTGGGCTTTACCCCAACCCTTTCCTTCTGCTAAATAAAATAAGTTTTCAGTTCTTCTAAACCAAGGAAGAAGCTGGGAATTGAGGATGAGAAGAGAAACAGGGTTCATGCCATCTCCCTCATGCAGCCTCAAAATTAATTAGACTCTCCAAGAATCTGAAGGGAATTCCAAAAAGAACTGAGATACAGGGAAATTTGTATTAGGAAAATATTGCTTACCTCTGAAAGTGATACGTTGGGGGGGGGAAATCAAATTTGCATATAGTCAATTTTTATTTTGACTGTGAATATATTAAAGCTCAATATTTTCACTCAAATATTTATTTTCTCTCTACAAGTTCAATACTTGTGTGCTTTATCCAACGTCATTCCAGGAGATTGTCTCTAAATTAGGAGCAGACCCACATCTTCTAGTGATCTGCTCAGAGCTTATAGTTTTCTTTATATTTTCTGACAGGAGAATTCCTAACTTGCCATTTGTAATTTCAGCAGCTTTATATTTTTATCTCCTTTCTCACTGAATATCTTGCATGTGACTATATTTTAACACTTGGCATTTTTCTTTTTTAAAAAAACAATAAAGCTTGATTTTGTTTCTGTCATGTGAGATTGGTCTACCTCCTACCTCCCAAAAGGAAGAGGGAAGAAGAGCTGATTTCTATAACATCATATCACAAATGCTACAAATCCAGGAGAGTGTGCTTAGAATTTATTTCATTTTCTCCCTGTGTCATTCTCTGACTCTCTTTTTTGTTTAGTTTGCTAGAAGAGCAACAGTGGTTATAGAAACCATGTATGTCTAACATATTAGGATTAGAAGAGGTTCCACCTCCCCCATCCCATGATGACAAGTTATGATAGTTTTAATTACCAAGTCATTGTACCAAGGCAGGAAGTGGGACTAGGATATGTATTCAGAGAAAGTATCTGTGAGGGGAAATTTAAGACCTCTAATATTTTACCTATAGTCTCAGCACTCTTAAATGTTTTGACAATATGTCTTCCCTCAGTGATAGGTAGAAACTTTTTTCATCTGTATTAATATTGATTTCAAAAAGTTAAAATAACAACTTAGATGTCTTTTATAACCTTTATCATATCCAGTATGTTGAAAACCTAGAATAAATGTCTATTCAAACATTTCTTCATATGAGGTGGACCGATTGAACACCAAGGGTAGTTGTCTTTTCATAGTGAAAAACCACAGGTAGTCCTTGACATTTGACTATAATGTAATCTACTATGGTTGTATGTTGTAACAGTCATAAAATAAATACAGTGGTCATAAAGTGAATGCCACAGTCATTAGACAAATGCTGCGGTCTTAAGTGAACCAATGGTTCCGTTTGGATGCAGTTTTTTTTCAAAAATTGGAAGTAAATACCGGTTTTTGGGGTTGTTGTTGTTTTTGGCAAAACTAAAGTAAACATGGTGACATGAAGGGTGCCCAAGTGTCAGAATTTTGAATCCAGGTCATAGGTTCTCTTTTTTGGGTCAGTTATAACTTTGAATGCTCATTAAGAACCATCAAGGATTACCTGTAATTTGATTTTAAATGGCATTTCTTCTGAAGAAAACTTACCAAATAAGTGTACCTTTAGATTTCTAACAGAGTTCCTATGTTCAAAGAAACTACTTAGGAATGTAGTATCTTTGTTAGCTTGTTCATTTACATTGTTGTATGCCATCCATTCCTATAGACTCTAAGTGGTTAAAAATGAAAACAGATAAAGTACTCTTGAACCCTACAAATATATATAAGAGGGTATCACCTCCTTCAGAGATGATAAAAATACTCTCACACACACACACACACACAAAGAAGCTTTTATTGTGGCATGAATTCAATCTCCTGCCACCTCATTAGAGGCCTTACTCAATCATAATGGACTTGGATTCAGAGAAGAAGTGGCAGAACTAACATTTCAAAGGGCCTTATCCTTTCTCTCCCTCCCTTCCATCTTCCTTCCTTCTGGCCATCCATCTTTATATGGCTGTTTATTTTATAGAGTGAATTTAGGGCAGTTCACAGCAACTAATAAAAGCAACAACATAAAAACACATATCTTCCCACAATGCACCAAATTATCCATACTATTAACTTCCAGTGCTCAAGAGAAGAACCATATCTTTGTGGCTTGTCAGAAGACTAAAAGGAAAGACCTCCAAAAATCTCAGGTGGGAGGTTATTCCAAAGGGTAGGGATCATTATGAAGAAGGTGTGTGTCATGCCCCCATCGGAATCGGAATCTGAGATGGAAGAGGAACAGCTGACAGAGAGCGGGAGAGTGGCTCCGTTGGCTGTGGAGGAAACTGGGGAAGGGCAAAGTCAGGCTGGGCAGAGCATGGGAGAGGTAGAACAAGGGAGAGGGGGTTCAGATGAATACCAAGGCCCACCCTCTCCTCATCCTAGGGCACACAGGGAAGAACGCAGAAGAGAGCAACGTGGGTTGCGTGGCTTACGAGGAAGGAAATGGCCCCGATTCCCTTCACAAGGCACACCTGGGGATGGAGTTTAAAGGAGAGGCAGTTGGGAGGGGCATATGTTGGGAACAAACGCTGAATTCAACAGGTGTTGAGAGTGTGGCCTGCATTCCTGGCACTCCTCTGGATTGTTTGAATTATTGCCGTGCTACTGTGTGCTTATCTTGTCTTGCTGGAGTTATTCTTCCCATCTGGAACTCATTATCTTGCCCTGCTGGAGTGATTGATTGCAGTCATTCTGTTTACAGTGTTTGGACTGGAGTATCTGCAGGTTTGTGAGAGAGCTTTTCTCCAGACTGCAGAGTAAAAGGGATGTTGGAGGCAAAGTTGGTGCCAATAAAGGGACTCATACTGGTTCTCTGGCTATGTTGCCTTTGTGCCATGCCCCGGGTCATCACATTTTGTTCCCGACCCTTCCAACTTGCTCCTCTGTATTACGTGGGGTGACCATGGATCAGCTCAGAGCAGACAATGATCAGTTAGCCCAGCAGGTGGCTCTCCTGACCGCGCAGGTTGTGCAGATGCAAGCAGTCCGGCCACGCCGCAAATGCCCGGTAGCGGTGCCGGATAAATTTGATGGCTCGCTGGCCCAATTTCCAGCAATTTTTGGGCAGTGCCAACTTTATATGAGCCTTCGGCCCGAGGACTTCCCCACTGACCGGGATAAGGTGGGGTTTCTGATAAGCCTTTTGTCAGGGTCAGCGGCACGTTGGGCGATGCCCCTGCTGACCCAGCCCAACCCGCTGTTGGATAATTATGCCGAGTTTTGCCGTCAGCTAAGGGCACTGTTTGAGGACCCTGTTAGGGCCCAAACGGCTAACAGGCGGTTGAGAGAGTTGCGGCAGGGGCGTGGCTCACTCACTGACTATATCGCTGACTTCTGAGTGGTCGCCCAGGACCTGCAATGGAACGAGGTGGTGCTTATGGACCAGTTCCAGGAAGGTCTTTCATCAGAGCTCCTGGATGAGCTGGTGCACACTCAATGCCCTCGCACCCTGCAGGAGCTCATGCACCTGTGCCTCCACATCGATGCAAGGCTCCAGCAGCGACGGGCACGACGACGGACGGAGGCCACGCCTGCACCCATTAAGGCAGTGCTGCCGTCAGTACCGCCACCTGATGAGCCAATGCAATTGGGGGCTATACGACCTCGCCTGACCCAAGCCGAGAAGGATTGGCACTGCTGGGAAGGTCTTTGCCTGTATTGTGGTAGCCAAGTGTTCTGCTAAGGCACCCAAAGCCGCGGTGGGAGCAGCAGCGGGAAACGGGCAGGGCCCGGCCTAAAGGGTTTCATAGGTCAGGCTCAAGGGCCAACGGGCCAACCATCTCCACCACAGACAGATTTTGTAAAGCACCTCGTGCTAGCAGCCAGTGTATACATGCCAGGTCAGGGAGCGGTGGAGATTCAGGCCCTGGTGGACTCGGGGGCCACAGCCAACTTCAAGGACTCGGCATTTGCCATGCAGTGGTCCATCCCCCAGCAGCAGGTGTCACCACCAGTCTTGGTGGAAACGATTGACGGTCAGCCCCTTCGTTCAGGCCCTGTGGTTGCCACAACCAGACCCCTACACATGCGCATTGGACCACATGTGGAAGAAGTCGTGTTCTATGTTGCCACAGTGCCTCACTTCCCGGTGGTGCTGGGGCTGGAGTGGTTACGGGCTCATGATCCGCAGATCATCTGGTCGTCTGGGGCAGTGCAGTTCCCCAGCAAGAAATGTGCCACCCTCATCTGCAGGCCTGCGCAGGGGGTGTGGCTACGCATGTGGACCTAGACCTACCCACAGAGTTGGTAGATTATGCTGACGTGTTCGGGGAAAAGGAGGCGGATCAGTTGCCCCTGATTGCCCGATTGAGTTGGTGCCTGATGCCAAATTGCCAGTGGGTCGGATTTCTCCCTGTCAGAACCGGAGTTGGCGGTGTTACAGGACTTTATTGAGAAGAATCTCCGAAAGGGGTTTATCTGGCCTTCTACCTCTCCGTTGGCTGCGCCGGTGCTCTTCGTCAAGAAGAAGTCGGGGGAGCTGCGCCTGTGCTGTGATTATCGCAAGTTGAATGCGATCACAGTACGGAACCGGTACCCGCTTCCCCTCATCCCTGAACTGATCGAGCGGCATCGTCAGGCCAAGATCTTCACGAAGCTGGACCTGCGGGGGGCCTACAACTTGGTCCAAGTTCATGCCAGCGATGAGTGGAAGATGGCCTTCCGGACGCGTTACGGTCACTTTGAATACACCGTGATGCTGTTTGGATTGACCAATGCGCCCGGTATGATCATGCATTTTATGCATGACGTCTTCCGGGATTTGCTGGATAAGTTCATGGTCATCTACCTTGACGACATTGTGATCTACTCATCATTCCTGCAGGAGCACTGGAGACACGTGCGGCTGGTATTACAACACTTGCGGGACAACCACCTATTTGCCAAGCAAGAGAAGTGCCAGTTCACACAAACCACGATTGATTTTCTGGGTCATCGTATCTCGCCTGCTGGGGTGGAGATGGACCCGGAGAAAGTTGAGTCGTTGCAGGAGTGGCAACCTCTGCGGCGGGTCAAAGACGTGCAGCGACTGTTGGGGTTCATGAACTATTACCGCACGTTTGTTCCCCACTTCGCTGGCTTGACTGCTCCCCTTTCTAATCTGCTCAAGAAAGGGGAAAAGTTCCATTGGTGTGCTGAGGAGCAGGGAGCCTTCAATACCCTGAAGGCCGCTTTCGCCTCTGAGCCCATCCTGAAGCATCCTGATCCATTCCAGCTGTTTGTGGTGGAAATGAACGCATTGGATGTGGCCATTGGGGTGGTGCTCCTACAGGCCTATGCCCCCACAGGCACCTTGTTTCCATGTGCTTACTATTCCCGGAAGCTGTCGGCTCTGGAACGCAATTATACGATATGGGACAAGGAGCTGCTGGCGGTTAAGGTCGCCTTCAAGACATGGCGGCACCATCTGGAGGGGGCCTGCCATCAGGTTGAGGTTCAGACAGACCATCGCAACCTGGAACATTTACGGACGGCCCGGATGCTGAACCAGCGCCAGGTGCGATGGTCGCTGTTATTTGCCCAATTTGACTTTCGGGTGACCTATGTTCTGAGTGGGCGGAATCAGCATGCTGACACGCTGTCCCGGAAGCCCGAGTATACCCAAAGAGAGGATAAAATCCAGCCTCGAACAGTGATTCCATTGGAGCGGTTGGCGGCCACTGAGGAGCCCGTGGACTTCCAGGGTAGGATTAGGGAGGCACAGCAGCAGGATCCATTCATGGCGGCTTGTCGTCAAGAGTTGGACGGTGCCAGGAGACGGGAGACCCCTTGGGGGTATACGGAGGACTTGTTGTGGTTCCGTGACCGCATCTATGTGCCGGGAGGACCCATTCATGGCCTCATTCTGTGCCAGTGTCATGACAGCCCGGCAGTGGGTCACTTTGGGGTCTTCAAAATATTGCACCTCGTCTCCAGGATGTTTTGGTGGCCGCAACTCCGACATGATATGTTGGGATATGTGGTGTCGTGCGGGATCTGTCGACAGGCCAGGTATGCTACTAGTGCGCCCCCTGGTCTCTTGCAGCCACTACCCCTGCCAGAAAGACCCTGGGGGCAGTCTCATTGGATTTCATAACCGAGTTACCCCCATCAAAGGGCGCCACAACCATCTTGGTGGTGGTGGACATGCTCACCAAGATGGCCCATTTTATTCCGTGTGCGGGTCTTCCTACCGCATGGGCAACGGCCCAGTTATTCATTGCCCATGTGTTTCAGTTGCATGAGTTACTGGACCGAGTAGTGTTGGACCGGGGGGTGCAATTTATGGCACGCCTTTGGCAGACCTTACTCATGGAACTGCAGGTACAGGCATGTCTGTTGTCTGCCCATCACCCCGAGACTGATGGGGGCATAGTGTTCAGCCCCAGTGATGAGCCACCAATAATACGCACACACAAACCGCAAAACACTGTTCTTTTACTAATAAATGTCTCCTAATAACTTCTTAGGAGCAACATAATAATTTGAAAACAAAATAAAGGCAGAATAGGGTTTTCCAAATCTCCGCTGGTAAATGTCTAATCTTTAACAGCTGGCCGGAATCCAAGAGATACTATGATCAGGTCTGACTGTATTTGGCAATACTCCCAGAACTAGGAATGCAGGAAATAAGACCCGTACTGGAACAAGTACACGAGCAGACTGGAGTCACAAAGATCAAGAGTGATATCAAACGTTGTTTCCTGCAACAAGGCTCAGCGTTGTCAGGGCTTAAATAGTCTAAGGGTGTGGCCACTTAGCTGTCTTCTAGCAGCCCTGCGTGCCCGAGCATTGAGAAGAAGAGGCTCCTCCTTTTCTACTTCGGCCCTGATGGGCTCCTCAGGAGGTACAGAAGGCCCTGCTTGACTCTGAGCCTCCTCACTCTCTGAGCGTACCAGGTACACGGGCCGATGGTACCTCGCCACACTCTCAGCCTCCTCGCTCTGTGACTCGGGTGCCAGGTACACGGGCCGATGGTACCTCGCCACAACCGCCTCATTGTCCTCCTCACTCTCTGACTCGGGCGCCAGGTGCATGGGCCGATGGTACTGTGCCACAACCGCCTCATCATCCTCAGGATCCATGAGCACCAGCATGGGACGCTGGCGGGCCACAACACATAGAGAGAATGAATGCCATCTTGGAATAGTACCTCCGCTGTTTCAGCAACACCCAACAGGACAATTGGGCAGAGGTGCTGGCTGTGGCAGAGTTGGCCTACAACAATGCTCAACATGCATCCACCCGCATGTCCCCATTCTTTGCCAGTTACGGCTTCCATCCACGGCTCTTCCCATTGGCTCCGTCTGGCTCCCCGGTTCCAGCCGTGGACACAATTCTTCAAGAGCTAAAAGCCGTGCACCAAATGGTCTGACACCAGCTTCGTAGACCAGCATCATCATGACGTCCTGCCATTAGCTGTAGGCGATCGGGTTTGGCTCTCCACACGGTACCTGCTGATGATGCGGCCGCCGAAAAAGCTCAATCAACGCTACTTGGGACCATTTCCAGTCGAGTCGGTGATCAATCCGTTGGTGTTTCACCTATCCCTGCCACGGACCATGCGGATTCATCCAGTCTTTCATTGGTCCTTGTTAGTCCCAGTATCGGCTGACAGTCCGCATAGGCCAGATCCACTGCTGCCGGGACCAGTAGCCCCTCAGGGAGAGGCGGAGTACGAAGTGGACAGCATCCAAGATTCACGCCAATTGCGGGACCAGTTTCAGTACCTTGTGACATGGAAAGGTTATGGACTGGAGGACTTTACCTGGGTCGATGCTGCAGACATCCACACCCCTCGTCTGGTCCGTGACTTCCACGCCTGGTTTCTGCAACATCCCCGTCTGCATGGTCCCAGTGGAGGGGGCCCTGCAGGGGGATAGTGTCATGCCCCCGTTGGAGTCTGAATCTGAGATGGAAGAGGAACAGCTGACAGAGAGCGGGAGAGTGGCTCCGTTGGCTGTGGAGGAAACTGGGGAAGGGCAAAGTCAGGCTGGGCAGAGCATGGGAGAGGGGGTTCAGATGAAGACCAAGGCCCACCCCCTCCTCATCCTTGGGCACGCAGGGAAGAACGCAGAAGAGAGCAATCTGGGTTGCATAGCTTACAAGGAAGGAAAGGGCCCCGATTCCCTTCACAAGGCACACCTGGGGATGGAGTTTAAAGGAGAGGCAGTTGGGAGGGGTATTTGTCAGGAACAAATGCTGAATTCATCTGGTGTTGAGAGTGTGGCCTGCATTCCTGGCACTCCTCCGGACTGTTTGAATTATTGCCGTGCTACTGTGTGCTTATCTTGTCTTGCTGGATTTATTCTTTCTGTCTGGAACTCATTATCTTGCCCTGCTGGAGTGATTGATTGCAGTCATTCTGTTTACAGTGTTTGGACTGGAGTATCTGCAGGTTTGTGAGAGAGTTTTTCTCCTGGCCGGACAGTAAAAGGGACGTTGGGAGCAAAGGTTATCTTCGAGACCGTCTTCTACCACATAGCTCCCAGTGACCGGTAAGATCCCACAGGGTTGGTCTCCTCCGGGTCCCGTCGGCTAAACAGTGCCGGCTGGCGGGCCCACGGGGGAGGGCCTTCTCGGTGGCTGCCCCGGCCCTCTGGAACCAGTTACCTCCTGAGATCCGGACTACCCCCACCCTGTTGGCCTTCCGGAAAGCAGTGAAGACCTGGCTGTTCCGGCAGGCTTGGGGCCGTTGATCTTGCTATTAAAATCTGGCATGATCTGGCCAAAAAAAGGTGTGTATGGGTTTTTTAATTGTTGTTGACATTTTTAAATTGTTTTTTATATAATGTATTTTTTAATACGTTTTTTATATTTTAATAAGTTTTTTTCTGTTTTTGCTGTAAGCCGCCCAGAGTCCCTCGGGAGTTGGGTGGCATAGAAATCTATTAAATAAATAAATAAAT
>QLTV01002419.1:2108100-2110504 GCA_003457575.1 Thermophis baileyi | reverse complement strand
GGACGCAGTTGCTTTTTATATTATCACAAATGTCATTTATGTAAAGAATAAAGAGAGTTGGTCCTAAAACGCTGCCTTGGGGAACACCGCTGTTAACAGGAACAGGGTTTGATAGAGCTGTTCCTATTTTGACCACTTGTTTTCTATTTGATAGGAATGCAGTTATCCATTTGTGCAGGGGTCCAGAAATGCCATAAGATTTTAGTTTTAGAAGTAGTTTGTCGTGTACCACTAAGTCAAAGGCTTTGCAGAAGTCTATGTAAATTGCGTCTATTGCTTTGCCCTGGTCGAGTTGTGTAGTCCATATGTTTTTACAATGTAGAAGTTGTAGATTGCAGGATAAATTTTTCCTTATAATAAATTATCTCCTGCTAATCCTGGTATGAGAAAGGATTTCTTCAACTCATGTTACTTTTCTAGCAAATTAAGCAGAAAAGAAAGAGAGAAGTAAAATAAATTATATAGCACACACACCCTCCTTGCCCTATAGCTTCTAGGCATGTGGCTAGAGGAATCATCTCTTCTTCCCTTTCCTTTAGGTGAGATAGATCAATCTCAAAGAAGATAAACAAAATAAAGCATCATTTTTAAAAGCTTTGAGTAAAACATATTTTTGATTGAATACTTAGCTGCTGTTAGAAGAATTCGTTTTTGAAAACCTCAACAAAAGCAGTGAACTAGTTCCCCCTGCACTTCCTTTCACATTAAATCAGTGAACAATCCTTATACTTCACAAGACACGTCTCTCTTTTTAGAAATGATTCCTTGGCTAGGCAAAAGATTTCAGTAAAAGGCTGTTTCAGAATTTCAGACTCAATGAAAACTAAACATTGGAGAACAGGCTCACGGATGTGAGTAGATTAAATGGGGAAAATGCCTAGATAGAAAGGATTTAATACAGTATACTACAGAAATAAAACTGCAGCTTTTCACCAGATACTCCAAATGTGTTGGACCAGAACCCACAGAATGTTGAAGGCTGAGAAATGCTGATTTGTAGCAGCCTCAAAGTTGGACAAGATGTTATTAGCAGGAAATAGATCTTAATCCGTAGCAAATTATTTCAAATAACTATTAGTAAGATAGTTTGGAAAAATCTTCAAACATTTGTTTAAAAATATTTCTTTATCTCATTCTCCACTAAAGATTAAAGATGACTCTGCCTTGAACACTTCTTTGACCATTAAAAGTACTACAAATATTTGTATCAAATATGGAAGTTATTATATCACAGAAGATAAATTTTAAGACATCAAAAGGGAAGAAGGAAATATTTCTATCTTTCCCAGTAAGAAAAGGACCATCCTGGCTGGGAATTGTGATGACTGAAATATTTTGCCAAATGTAAGGCAATGATCACATGCCCAGGCAGTTGGTTCTTTTGGATCCAGAGACAATGAGCATGTTAGTGAACAAAGGAATTTTAAGCTTTATTATTAATTCAAGCAAACAGATTTAAAATCATAACAGAAAAAGCATACATAAGATGATATCCAAATCTCTTACAAGCTGTTAGGAGTTCCTTAATAACAACAGCAGAGCAGAGGTGGGTTCCTACCGGTTCGGACCGGTCCTATAGAACCGTTAGTAACGTGGCGGCCTGGGTCGCTGAAACCGGCAGCGACCCAGGCCTGCCACGCCCCCGAGCTGGTTCTCTCAGCGGCACCATAGGTGCCACCATCTTGTTTTTTGCTTCTGCGCATGCACAGAAGCTTTTTTTAAGTACTGCACTTGCACGCGGGGTGCGCGGCACCCACGCGGCGCATCCCTGAGCAAACCAGCAGTACCTGAATCTGGAACCCACCCCTGCAGCAGAGATACCCCAAGAGTGGCCACCTTCCATAGTAGGTCTGTGCTCCCCACAAACAACAACCCCAAGGCTTTTATTAAAAGTTGGCACTATGACTTCACGGTCCTGCTATGGTCATGAAACTGCAAACCTAACTTTGACTGGGTAGCTCATGAGATGCAGCTATGTGAAGATTTCCCTCACCTCTTCTCGTCTATTCAGTAAACAAGAGTAAAAAACAACAAAAACATCAGAATGAGTTCTAAACTTCTAGACTTTCCTTAATGTAAAGGAGAAATCAAAATATATCACTGAACTTCTTGAAAAACGATGATCTTCCACATTGCCAGTATATGTAACTCAACAAATTTGGAGAATAACAAGTTGTAGAAGGCCACTATAAATGAAGGAACTCAAAACCGGCAACATAAACCCAAATCATACTTGTTGCAACACAACAAGGTAGCAAAAGTTGGGAGAATAAGACAAACTGTACCATTTTAACTGCGAGAAATGTGTCATAGTTAAAATTATTTACATTATAGTAAATTTACTACAATCAGTAAGAAGAAGTGGAGTTTCCCTCAGAGATTTTTATTTGTGTTTGCAGCATAT
>QLTV01002419.1:2085600-2103100 GCA_003457575.1 Thermophis baileyi | reverse complement strand
GAAAATCTCAAGCATCTTGAAACAGATTTACTTCAGAATTTCTGATGCTACTTGTTATAGTCCGTATGTATCTTGAACACCTGAGGGGTTTTTGTTTTTGTTTTTGTTTTTAAAATGCTTCTTATTAATGTGAGGAAAGAGTCTAGCTTTCAACTCTAGGAGTAAAACTGCATCTGAACTGTTTTACTTCAAATGGAAGGTAGGGAAGGGCTTGCACAATGCACACACACAAAAATAAAATTAAAGTACCTGACATGAGAAGTGTACCGTGTCAAACAGAAAGTAAAATTAAACCCTCTCCACTGACCTGTTCAGTTTCCCACCTGCAAGATGAGAAACATTCACCCTCATGACCCTGCATCTGTGCTCGCATTGTTCAATTCGGAGCACAGGGAGAACTACATTTTTAGAAATAAAAATATTTTTTAGAAATGTATAAAGCTCCTACAGGGTACTTGTAGGTGAACTGCTCATAGTGAATTGAAGCTGCTGAGGGAGTCATAATTCAATATGTCCAAGATTACTTCCAGAGAGAAATAATCCTAGGAGAACAAAGTCGCTCTGCAGCTACGAGGTCCATCAGCAATCACCTATGAGCAGCCTCATCACTGGGACATCTCCTAGTAATAAACCTCCTTGCTACCAAGTCCAGGGTCTTCTGGCAACTTCAGGGTGGTTACATGGAAGAAAGTCCCAGCACATTCCTTGAAGCCTATTTCTGAATGGCTTACAGAGGCCAGCGCAAAGCATGTCCAACTAAAGCAAGAGCAGCTGCAGCTTCCTTTTCTCATTTTCTCTGCAGTTCTGTTATTCACTGGCCAAAGGAGCCAGAGAAATTGTGTTTTTAGGCATATTTATACAACCCGAAATTTCAAATGTGTAGAGTATGCAGAATGCTCTTGCACACCAACATTGGCACTTTTTGTGATTCGGTTGGCAACTCAAAAAGCGTGCGCATAAAATAGATCTATTCTGTGGAAATTCTAATGATACTACCACCGAAAGTCTTATGGTTGTAGTATCTGTCTGCATCATGTAGGAGACATGCAGGTGAAAACAGAGACACATTTTTTGTGGGTCAAAAAACAACAAACTTGTAAACTGATATAGAAATTGGCTAAAATGAACTTGAGGGCAGAAAAATTATTACAAGATCATCAAAACAAAGCCAAGTGCTTTTTAAATAGATAAAAAATTTAAAAGCTTAGAAAATTAGTAGGTGGAATACCATATATTCAAATCCTCAGGTCAAAGAGAATGTAAGATGGTTGGGAATTTTTCAGAAATAAGATTTTCGGAATACAGTCCAGGGGTCTCCCCTTGTCACCTGTTTCTATCTTATCATCTGTCCTGCAGCAGGCCTACCCCTCTCTTTTCTCCCTTTTCTACTGACATAGCTCAATAAGGCTTTTTTTTTTTTTGCTGTTACTGCTTTTAGCTGCTCTTGCAATCCTAAGTTCTTTTCATCTTTTCTAACTTCATTTCTGCAATCATTAGTTACTTGTTGGTACATCTCCTCTATATGTCCCTTTTAATTTTTTTAGCTCAGTCAAAAGTTATCAAGACATCTGCAAGGGTTTCCTAAACTATTCCTAACCCCAATATTCCATTGTTTGGAACTAGTTCATAATCTGGAGGTCCTCTCAGAGGTGGTGGGACCTGCAGCAAGAGTCCCTGTGCTCTAGTTCACCTTGTATGCCAGTTTTAACCATCTTGGACCAGGAGGTCCCACAAAGTCACTCATGCCTTACTCAACTCTTGCTTTGATTACCTCAATGCCCTCTACGCTGGCTTGAATAGCACTTGGAAACTATTAGCCCAGAATATAGCAGCTTCAATACTTATGGATACTAATGTAACACCACTCGTTCAAGAGCTGTCTTGGTTGTCAGTGGTCATCTGGGTGCAATTCAAAGAGGTGGTGCTACTTTAAAGCCTTATATGGATTAACAGGACTGCCTGCTCTTGGTGATACCTAGTAAGTTTAGGAAAGGAGGGATCACTTCAGATCCCTACTCTGAGAAAGTATTAACAACAGGGGACTTCAAAAGCAGTCATTCTCTATCATCACCACCTCCTTCCAATGGACTAACATTCCTCTGGACCAGAGGTAGGTTCCTCCCGGTTCGCACCGGTTCTATAGAACCGGTAGCAAACCGCTGGTGATGTCATGGAGCCGGTTCTGTCGGTGCCGGTCCGTGGACGCCGCCATCTTTTTTGGGGGGGGGAATTTTGGGGGGAATTTTATTTTTTATTTTTTGGGGAATTTTCGGCACTGCGCATGCGCACGCGCCATCTTGTTTTTGGCTTTTTAAAGGAATTTTTTGCGAATTTTCGGCACTGCGCATGCGCACGTGCCTACATGGCGCGGCCATGTGGCACACAATGCACACGCAGCCACGCGGTGGGGGAGGAAGCGAACCGGCGGCGAGGTAAGTTAGAACCCACCCCTGTTCTGGACTTAGAGCAGCTCCAGTCATTAAGACCTGGTTTTTCCAGGAGATTTGAAGGGATTGGATGCAGTTTTTAATTGATTATAATAAAAGAGTGTTTCCTTGGTATAATAAGCATAAGGATTATTAAACACCATTTAACAAGCTGCTTCCAACTTTTGAGTGGTATACCAGGAGACATATTCAGAAAAGGGAAACAGGATAAGAACAAGACCTGGATGAAGCTAGCATTTCATTTTAACTAAATTAAAATGAAATTAATTACAGTTAACACGGATGTTCTCAAATGTAGCCATATTTTCTCCCTTCTTTTACAGTAGAAATTAGACATGAAAAGCACATTTTAGAGTGGCTTTGAGGTTGACCTCTAGGATTTGTTTTTTGGTGATCTAAAATAAACATGTTCCCTTGATTTAGCTTCACCACCTTGAAATCCCTCTGGATGTTACTCACATCCTTGGATATTTGGTGTCCCTGAAATATGGCATATTTGACAGAGGTGCAAGTGCTGGGTTGGTATGTTTCTGAATACACTCCTCCCGCCCCCCCGCCCCCCCGTGCCCTTGAAATGTCACTAGTATTAGGAGAGCTAATGTTGCTGCAATTGGCAATTTCTTCATCATCATGAAGATATCTCCCTTTAGAGATAAGCAGAGTGGCTGCTGTACAGGCAAGTAGAGCTGCATGAAGGGGGAAGGGGGTTGCCTGGAATGGGAGCACTCCCCCCCCCCCCCATGTGCAGAGCAAAGGAGAACAAGAAGTACAGGACCAGATTACCAAACCCATCTAAGATTCAGAGGATGGGTTATACATATTGCATTGGCTTAAAAATGAAACCTGGTGAAGTATTACAGTAATTTAAACATATAAGTGAGAGGATTTAAAATTTAAACCTGTTTAAATATTGAAGCAATCCTGGAATGAGGAGGAAGGAAGGTCTGAGAAATGGAATTCAATAGCAAAATCTCTGTTCTGGGCGAGTTGTTCCTTCCCCCCCATATGACTATAAGAACATCCCGTAAAGCAAGACAGTTGCCATTTAAAAACAGAGGAAAATGTATAAAAGTCAGCAAGATGACTTAAAGGTGCCAAAGTAGAATGTATTGTCAGATATGATTTGCTGTAACGTAGGAAGAATCACTGAAGACCATCCTTTTTCATCAGCCCTTTGAAGGATAGATTGCATTAGATTGGCGATGTCTAATATATATCTTCACTGGCATTCTGTCAGAGTTATGTGATTTGTTATGTATTTTTATAGTGTCATTATTTAATATGTTCTTATGATGCATTTTATATTCTCTTAATCAGGGAGCATGTATATACTCTCAAATAAATAAAACATAATTTAAAGGCCAAATGTCTAGGAGAAAGCCAGTGAAGCAGGAACTAACCTAATCTTCCTTGGAAGGGTATTCCAAAAATTCAGAAAAAGCTACTGAAAAGACTTCTTACAAATTCTCACCCACCATACCTTCAGTAAGCATTGAAGTACTGAAATAATTTCTAACCAAGTTCTTAAAATCCAGAATCTTGTACTGTATGGAAGAAGATAATATTTCAGATACCCTGGTTCAGGGGTGGGTTCCTCCCGGTTCGGACCGGTTCTCCCGAACTGGTAGTGGCCTGCTGGTGATGTCACGATGACATCACCGAACCGGATCGGTCGGTGCCAGTCCGTGGGGGCCACCATCTTTTTTTTTTGAATTTTTTTGAATTTTTTTATTTTTTTGAATTTTTTTTAAAAAAATTTCCTTCTGAGCATGCGCAGAAGCCGACTTCCAGCACTGTGCATGCGGTCACCATTTTTTTTTGGCTTTGGGGTTTTTTGGGGGGATTTTTTGCATACGCACGCACGCAAAGCACGCACGCGCACACGAGGCACGCCAACACGGCGCAGGAGGGAGCGAACCGGCAGCGAGGTAAGTTGGAACCCACCCCTGCCCTGATTGCAAAATTTGTGGAGCTTTCTGGATTATTATCAGCACTTTTAATTTCCTTAAGAAATATACTGTGGTAAGGTTCTCCTAAGACCAGAATCTGCTGGCCATGTTCTCCTCTTATTGCAGTTGCACAGTATTCTGTTGGGAAGAAAATGTGTCTTGACACTTTAGCATGGAGCAGGGGCAGGTAAGTAGTGGTAAGCATGGAATGGCATCTTCAGGGATCAGGAGGAAATAGAGACTGTGCTTCCCAGTTGTAATCTCTTGCACTCCATACTACCTTCTCAGAGGATTTCATGGTCCATGGCATCCAAAGCTGCTGAGAGATCCAGCAGAACCATGATAGTCCCACCCAGACAGCCAGGAAGGGTATGTTATGGACCCAGTCAGTTAGAGACTTCCACCTGGCAGAGTCTAGGAAGAGAACCATCTCTGCCATTACTCCTTCCCTATGGAATATCTTGCCTTCTGAGAGGAGGTTTTTGCTCCTACTCTTAGGGCCTTTCGGGAGAGTGTAAAGACTGGGCTCTGTCAACAGGCATGGGGATCCAAGAGTGGTATACAACCCTGGGTGTGGTCGCTGGTGTGAAGGCACTCTCTGTCTTTTTAACTTAGGCAGTGAGATGGGTGGTATATAAATTTGATAAATAAATAAAATGAAACGGGAGGCCACTCCCACTTCTCCAGTTCCTGGCACAGATCAAGCTCACTGAAGCAGCTTCTATCTTTTAACGAGGCCTGGAGTCACATTCAAATAAGAGAATCCAGAAAACCTGCCTCACAAAAAAACTTCTGGGATTGAAAAAATACGACCTGCTCTAACATTTTTCTCAAGAATGAAATGAAAAGAATGAACCTACTTTCCTGCAACTGACTCTTAGAGCTATAACATTATACATGCATACTCAGTTATAGTTCAAGCCTCTGCAACCAACAAAAAGTAATTATAAGGATAGATCAGGTTCTCCATATATCAACAGACTCAGAATCCGTTGCCATAATTCTCTTATTTTATAGCACTGTTCTGGTGTGCTCTGAATGCAAAGCACATTAGGCTTTTAGGTCAATACTTAGTCCTATTAAAAATAATGGGCTATATTTGACTAACAAAACAAATACTAATAATATCTTAATGATATTTATGGTGGCACAGGTTTTCATGGACTACAGCTGGCATGTTCAAATTCTTGGAATTAACTCAGTGTTGTTAAATAATGGGACAAAGAACCTTCTTAAAACATCAGAGTTGGCAGTGCATGACTATGCTAATCTGCTGAGGAAAAACAACTAACTGGCATGCAAAAGGCTTACAAATATATAACAGTCTTCCGAACAGCAAATGTTTTATGAACTATAGTTCATATCATCAGGTGGATGGAATAATTTTTCCAAAATTCTGTGGAACTCACAATAGTGGGAACTCTTGAAATAAAATGAATTTACAATAGCCTACAAAATTAGTACTGTTCCTCCAGTTATGATGTTCAAGTTTTCAAATTCTAAGGTCTCTATTAAGCCCAACTGAGTGAAAAATTGCTGATATGTTCATGTGATTTGCACTGGAACTTGCCTGGTTCAGCTGAGGTCTTTCTCCAAAATATCTCACCATATTGGGTGGTGGTCTTGCTAAGTAAAGGTCTATAGCTTGCATGTTACATTTTCATGTCTTTGGTGAAGAACATGTACTGTAGCTCTCAGTTAGCTGCCTAACCAGAGTGGATAATATGTGTCCCTCCAAACATTGTGGGATTACAAGTCCCCAAATCTTTCCCTAGAATCATTTGGGGGGCAGGGGGGGGGCATACATTGTCCACCTCCAATTTAAACTGAAATAATGCCTGTCAAGATGGCTTGATAAATGGGTAGACAGATAGGTGGGATATTCTTAAAAGAGAAAGTGCATGATAACGATACTTGATTCCAGGGACACAAAGACAATGAGGGGTGGAGTGTTAGTCAAAGAAATATGGGATGATATATAAACAGAGCCCTCTAATCCAGTTGACTGGAAATCTCTTTTCCCTTAATTGATTTAGAAGCTAGGGCAGTAATGTGAGAGAGAGGGAGGGGGCCCTCAGCTGCTTTTCCTTGCCTCTCAGAATCACATTAAGTGGGAAACAATGGCAGGCCTGACAGCTCCCTGTCTGTAGGGGCACTTAGAGTTAATCTGCTATTGAGACTAATACAATTACGTAGGATTATAGGATTGCCATCAGATACACAGATTAAAAAAAATTCCCAAAGAGAGGCCAGGGTGGAGTAGTCATTTCCAAAGAAGACAAAAGGTAGAAATTTCCCATCCATCCTTTACGTTCTTTGGTTTTGGGAAAATCTTTCTCTTTAAGAGAATGTGGGATGCATATTTAAGAACAGAAGGTGAAAACAAAAGAAAGGCTGGCTTCGATGCATCTGTTGCAACAAAAAAACCCAACTCCAGAGGAGCTGTATTTTTACAGTCCTGCTGAATAAACACTTATTTCAAATTTTCTCTTTGGAAAACTCTGGGAAACTCTATAGGGTTACATTTCACATTGCAATAGTTAAATATGGCACATTGAGGCATTTTTCAGGTCTCTTGGTAAGACTTTCTGTGTCCGTCCGTCCCCCCCCCCCAACCTTGGCAGAATGAGAAAAACCACACAGAACTCATTTTAAATGTTTTTGTTTCATTTGGTATTTTTGCATCTGAATATCTGTACACACCTTTACATTTGTTATTGCTCTTATTACATGTTATTGGAAAATATTAGATTTTTTAACAGAATAGATTCCTTCCTTTTTCAGCTATAGAAATATTAATATAAATCTAATGTCCTATAGTTTCTTCATTCCTTCTTTCTTTTCTTTTCTTTCCTTTCTTCCCTTCAGGTCACTATCATATGCTAAGCTCAGTACTCAATACTATACAGTATGTCACAGAAGTGAGTACATCACCTCACATTTTGTAAATATTTAAGTATATCTTTTCATGTGACAACACTGAAGAAATGACACTTGGCTATAATGTAAAGTAGTGAGTATACAGCTTGTATAGCAGTATAAATGTGCTGTCCCCTCAAAATAACGCAACACACAGCCATTAATGTCTAAACCGCTGGCAACAAAAGTGAGTTCCCCCCTAAGTGATAATGTCCAAATGGGAACTTTTGTGCAAGAGTTAAGACACTGTAATGAGGTTCCTGAAACACTGACCCATCTACAATAACTGGGCACGTAAACAATGCACTGGAAAGGCCACATGACCTGCTATTAAAATAAATAAAGGTCTCTGACTTCTCTCTGACAATACGCATTTAGGACACCACATTATTGGAAGAATACTAATCTTTGCTATTGGACATACCTCAAGCATATATATCTATCATACATTGTTTAACTTATCATTTTAAGTATGATTAATAGTTGGATGTTGGGAGGGAAACAGATTTGTTGTATGTTTGCTCTCCATATTTATATGCCAAAGATTTAAATAGATACCAAAGGACTCTAAAACATAAAGCTGATGGAATTTTAAAAAATGTAGTTGAAAAAGTAAATGAGGATGCCAAATTGATTTTTTCTAATATGAATCTTGGGCTGGCAGATGAGCAAGTTTATGATTCATAACCAAGCAATGTAACTATTACATTGCTATTACTTTCAGATGGGATAGGAAAGCATGTCTACAGATTTTAATTGAAGCAGCAATGCATGCAAGGGTAGAATCAAAGAAAGGAAAAATACAGAAATAAAAAATGATTTAACTAGGCATTTTTATGAGCAGAATGTTCATAATTCTGCACACTCTATGCTTCACTAGGGATTGATCTTTGGACTAACATAATTGTGTGTGGGAGGGCATGTGGGTATAGATTTCAAGAAAAGTTTTTTTTCCTCACATTTATCCAAATATAGAGAATGACAAAGACTGGACATGGACATCTATCTTCCTGGTTATCGGCCTATTCAAATGTGGGAAACTGGTTATTCTCAAAATATTGCTGAGTTCTATAACTGCAGCCAGCCAGCGAGGTCATCAAACTAGTAGTCTAGAATCAACTGGGGAATCTAAAAATGGCCAAATCCCTACAGAGTTATCTGTAAACAGTTATTTCAGTATGAGAAGAAGCCAGCAGTAGGCCTGTCCAATCTATGTGTACTTCTTAGAGATGGGAAGGCCTGGAAAAAAACTGGAAAAATTGAGAAAAAAAACATGGTTTTTTTCTGCTTGTTTTCCATTTTTTTCCAAACGGCTCCCCCCAGTTTTTTTCAGGCCTTTCCATCTCTACTTCTGACTAAAGACAGTGGGAGTGACGGCTCATGTGATCTCACTTTTTTCTGATTTTGAAGGAAATAGGCAATAAAATGAAGCCTTGTTTAAAAATTCAAGAACAGGTGCTTAAAAATGTGAGGCATATCCTATTAGTCATTAAATCAAAATGTTTTTCTATTAATGCATGCAATCATTTTGACTAGCTACAAAGATATGTTCTAAAAAGTTATATTTAGGAAACTGCCAAGACAAGGAGTACACATTATTTCAGAGCTGAATCAACTGTTACAGACATTCATACTGGGAAAACCACATAATCCACATTGACAAACAGATATTCAATTCCATAATAGAATTGAAAACTAGAGACAAATATAACCTTTTAGGAGAAAACTGGAATTGACAGCACCATCACTACCCACAATATTGTAATGAGATTTTGTAAGTGTTAGAAGGTGAAAGGGTTGGACAGAAAGTTTTTAAATTTATGGTTGTGAAAAAAAAACTGCTAGAACAGATCAAACAAGGTAGCCAAATTTAGAGGGATTCCACAATATGGCCTCAACGTCTTTTCTCCTGAGCTGCTTCTGGCCATTTCTTAAGCCAATTTCAGAAATTTCAGTTGGGATTGCTACTGGATGAAATGTGCTGGTGCTCAGTCTAGAGCAGGGATGTCAAACTGGCGGCCTGCGGGCCAGATGCGTCATGTGCAAGCCACACCCATCCCAGCTCCGCAAAGGGAAAAAACATCACGAGACATCATGTGACAGCAACGTGACACCACGAGTTTGACACCTGTGGTCTAGAGTATGACCATAGCAAGATCTTATTGGTTGTTCCCCTGGTTCTTGCAAGGAAGGCAAATCTTGCTGTCTGGCTCCTGTGTGGATTGATATACCAGTATCTGCCTTTTTTTAAAGGCATTGTTCTCTCATTAGAGCCGCGGTGGCGCAGTGGTTAGAATGCAGTACTACAGGCTACTTCTGCTGATCACCGGCTGCCAGCAGTTTGGCAGATCAAATCTCACCAGGCTCAAGGTTGACTCAGCCTTCCATCCTTCCGAGGTGGGTAAAATGAGGACCCAGATTGTTGGGGGCAATATGCTGACTCTGTAAACCGCTTAGAGAGGGCTGTAAAGCACTGTGAAGTGGTATATAAGTCTAAATGCTATTGCTATTGCTATTAATTCCTGTACCTTTCCTTTCCCAGATATCTAAACACATGGATGCTTTCACGTCCAATTCTCATGCAACCCCTTTCTTTTTTCCCTGTTACGGTACCATTAAGATCATATACGACTAAAAAGATCAAAACAACATGGAACAGGTTGGTTTTTTTCATTCTGGGTCCACTCAAACTTTGAGTGGATCATATAGGTCCACCCAAACTTGTGGTCTGCCAGCGGCCTGCGGAGCTGGCCACAGAGTCGGACAGCGAGGAGGCTGGGGAGGAACATGGGCAGTCCTGGAGTCTGGAGAAGGCTCTGTGTCAGAGGCAGAGATGGGGCCCGGGCCATCTGGGAGTTCTGTGCTGACTCCGGAGCCTCCAGAGGCTGACATCAGCGAGGCAGAGAAACAGGGAGAGCCTGTTCCCAATGCATGCATGCGCAGAGCTGCCAGAAGGCAAGAACAGTTAAGGAAGAAAAGGACTACTCGGGAGTAAGGCTTGGAGATGATTGGCCCCTCCCATAGGACATAAAAGTGGAGCAACCGGATGTGCTCTTTGCAGGAAGCAACTTAGTTCACTTCTGGTCGGTGTAACTCAGCAGCTCCATTCTGACTCTGTGTTCTGTTCTTTGCCTTGCAAAGCTACTTGCCAATTAGGTCTTTGGCAGCGTGTCAAGAGAGATAATGGTGGGTGCTTATCAGCCTTCTTCCGAAAGACTATGGCAGACTTCTGTTGGACTAATTAAAACTGTTTGGGACTTATTACAGCTGGGAATGAACATAATTCACAGCCGTTGAAATAAAAAGAGGTTTTTTGGGACTATGTTTGTGCTTTATGCTTTATCAGGAAGCCTAGGTCAGAACAAAACTATGTAGTAAGGAAGAACTGATAGTGAAACTTTGTAAAAAAAAAAAGTATTCTTACACTGAAATTTAGCAAAGGAAGGAAGCTTTGCAATACTGTGGACAGAGTTTGTGTATGTGCAGAAACAAAGAGAATATGCTTCACTCAGCCTAGACAATAACCAAAAGGTGCCCACTGGGAGATGTAAAAGTGGAGCATGAGCTTCCAGGGTTGAGGATAGTTCATTGACTTAAGAGGCCATGGTTCATTGTTGAATCAGTTGCAAGACTGTTGCTTTATTTTTTTTAAAAAAAAAACTGATGGCCAAGACAGAACATGACAGTCAAGGACAAAATGAATGCACAGGATCAGGGGTGGGTTCTAACTTACCTCGCTGCCAGTTTTCTTCCTCCCGTACCGCATGGCTGCACATGCATTGCGCATGCGGCCACGCATGCGCAGTGCCGAAAACTCGGCTTCTGTGCATGTGCAGAAGCAAAACAAGCAAAAAATTCCCCCCCAAAAAAAGCCAAAAACAAGATGGCAGCGCATGCGCAGTGCCAAAAACTCAGCTTCTGCGCATGCGCAGAAGCAAAAACCAGCAAAAAAATCCCATTTTTTTTCAAAAAAAAAATTCCAAAAAAAAAGATGGCACGGACTGGCACCGACAGAACCGGCTCTGTGACATCACCACCAGTTTACTACCGGTTCTATAGAATCGGTGCGAACCGGGAGGAACCCACCTCTGTACAGGATGGCAACCAGCTATTGGAAAGGAAGGAGAATGTCAGACATTGCAGCTTAGTGGAGCTGGGGCTGCTGCCAAAAGAGAACAAAGCTCTGGAGACTATCTACTCTGAAGGCCTTAAAATGGCTTGGACTGGAAAAGACTATTTTTCTACTGAAACTCTAAAATGGCACCAAATAATCCATGTCCGAGTAGAACATACCGATCTGCTTATACTCTGGTGGCATGAATGGAAGATAGAAGAACAAAAAAGTGGACAAAAAGATCAACCAAGGGAAAAAACTTCAGATAAGATCAAGTGATTGCATGAGAACCTCTGTTCATCAGCATCTGGATGTAAACAGGATGTTATTTGACTCTCTGCAGGATATGTTAGGAGAGCTGCATAGAAGAAATCTGAATTGAAGATGGCCCTGAACACTATATTATGTTCATCCTGTATCTGTGTAACAGTAACTGTATAAATACATCTTACATCACAAAGTATATAACGAGGTCTTTCTCCCCTAAGAGACTGCCTCTATCTTTTGAGTCCCACTGATAGTGAAAGGATGGCTAAAAGTGCAAGTAAGCATTTTGCCCAAAAATTCATTTGGCAGGCCACAGGAGCAAGTGATCATAAAAAAAATCCATCCTCCTTGAGAGTGAACCTCTTCATCAGAGCACGTTTCAGATCAGGACCCAATGATCTTAAAGGCTGTAAGAGGCTGAGTTTTGAGGAGGAAGGGAAAGGAAGCACCAAATAGGATGAAAGCACAACCAAAAGGGCAACAAGGAGAAAGGAATAGGTAGAAGAAACTGCTACCAGCCTTCTCTATTCATGCCTGAAAAACTCCCCCTACCTTCCCCTCAAACAGGCATGCCAGGTGGGAAGCAATGATGCTGGCTATGGTAATGAGAAAGGACTCCTAAATCTCCTTAAAAAGGGGGGGGGAACAGACCCAGGAAACTATAGACCAATCAGCCTAACATCAATATCCAGGAAGATACTGGAAAAGATAATAAAAAACCAGATCTGCCAACACCTAGAAACGAGTAAAATAATAAATAGCAGCCAGCACGGGTTTGTTAAAAACAGATCATGCCAAACCAATCTTATTTCATTCTTCAACATAGTGACTAAATTAGTAGACCAGCGAAATACTGTGGACATAATATACTTAGACTTCAGCAAGGCATTTGACAAAGTAGACCACTTTGTCGAATGCCTTTTTCTTGCTTTTCTTCGTAAGCAAGAAAAAAGTGGGATAGTTTCACCACCAGATGGATTCGCAACTGGCTGACAAACCGTACTCAATGAGTAGTCCTTAATGGGTCTAAGTCTACATGGAGAGAAGTAAGCAGTGGGGTACCACAAGGTTCCGTCTTAGGCCCAGTACTCTTCAATATCTTCATAAAGATAAGGGAATAGAAGCAGGGGTGAAATGCTCCCGGTTCGCTCGTGCCTGTCAGTCACCATAGAACTGGTCTCCAAGGTAGCACGAGGCTCCGCCCACCCGCCCGGACGCTGCCATTTGGGTTCTTTTACCCTCTGCGCATGCGCAAAGCGTTCTGTGCATGCGCAGAGGGTAAAAGAACCCAAACGCTGGCATCCGGGTGGGTGGGCGGAGCCTCGCGCTACCTTGGCGACTGGCTCTACGGCGACCGACAGGCACGAGCGAACCGGGAGCATTTCACCCCTGAATAGAAGGGGAACTTACCAAATTTGCAGATGATACTAAACTGGCAGGATTAGCTAACATCCTAGAAGATAGGCTCAAGATCCAGACGGATCTTAACAGACTTGAGCGCTGGGCCCTATCTAACAAAATGAAATTCAATGTAGAGAAAAGTAAAGTCCTACACTTAGGTAAAAAAACCCAAAAATATACATAATTATTATAAATTGGCGCAACAAATTAAAATGGATGTGGAGAATTTTAAAAATCTACAACTATCAGTGATGGGAAGAGTAGGCACTGAGACTCTAGAAAAAGTGCAGAGGAGAGCAACCAGGATGATTAGGGGACTGGAGATTAAAACATATGAAGAACGGTTACAGGAACTGGGCATGGCTAGTCTAGTGAAGAGAAGGACCAGGGGAGACATGATAGCAGTGTTCCAATATTTGAGGGGCTGCCACAGAGAGGAGGGGG
This sequence comes from Thermophis baileyi, assembly GCA_003457575.1. NCBI lineage: Eukaryota > Metazoa > Chordata > Lepidosauria > Squamata > Dipsadidae > Thermophis > Thermophis baileyi. The sequence goes on along the minus strand of QLTV01002419.1, from coordinate 2,089,559 downwards.
TCAAGCTATTTTCCAAAGCACCTGAAGGCCAGACAAGGAATAATGGATGGAAACTGACCAAGGAGCGATTCAACCTAGAAATAAGGAGGAACTTTCTGACAGTGAGAACAATCAACCAATGGAGCAGCTTGCCATCGGAAGTTGTGGGAGCTTCATCACTGGAGGCTTTCAGGAAGCGATTGGACTGCCATTTGTCAGAAATGGTGTAGGGTTTCCTGCTGAGCGGAGGGGTTGGACTAGATGACCTATAAGGTCCCTTCCAACTCTGTTAATCTGTTAATCCTCTGCTGAGGCTGACATTCCTGACTTCCCTGTTGGACACCTTATTCCAGGTTAATTATCTCTGGTGATCATTAATTATTCAGGAGCCTGAAGCTTCAAAGGGGGTGATTTGTTTTAAAGCTGTATCCCTGAGAGCTCTCTAGGTGTGCCCAACATTTGCCTTCTGACCCTTTCAATTGCTTGTCTGTTCCCACCTTTCCTCCTAAAGCCGCCATCACCGCATTCACTTCTAATGATAATATAGCTCTCATGTCACATGCTAAATTTTACATATGCCCCACCTGGGCCTCCAATTGAAGAGAAGGTGAAAATCATTTTTCTGAGCTGTCCTTGTCCCTTGGAATTAGTATCTCTCTTGGAAGAGAAGGAGGCAGTTAAGGATCCTAGAAGAATAGAGAATATTGCATACCTGAAGGTATTGAAAATGTCACCTCTGGCTCACATTTTAATGTGAAATAACTGTCTAACACATGTGGTTGTTAGCTGAAATGTCAGATCTGTGCCTTTTCTGTAATTTTGACATCTGCAGTTCCATGCTGCAGAGATTAATTAGGTTTCTACACAGTGATAGGAAATGCAACTTGAGGTCCTAATTCTCAGATTGTTACAATGAACGTGTGTCATTGAAGTCAATGGGGATACTCCAACAAGCAGACCAATGTTTCAGCTTTTTTCAAGGCAATTTCTTGCAGTTCAGCAGGAATGTTCCTTTGGAGTCAGATACCCCTTGCATTAAAATCTGGGAACGGGCTCCAAAATCACAACAGATAGAAAAGCACCCTTAGGCTACGACAGATGAGGAGTACTGCCTTACCAGGATGCAACGTGGGTGTAGATCAAAGGCATCTGTGGAGCACCAGATCAGGTGTGGACGCAGCAGGAAAGGACAACATCCATTGTGTCCTATAGATGAATTGCCATGTGTAGCCTGAAGACATTGTTTTATTTATATCTTGTTTTTCTGAACATCTTAACACAAAAGACTATTTAAGCCTTGGCACATGACTCCATATAAATGTTTCATTTGGATCCATTTCAGTGCTGGTTGTTAAGAGAATATATAGCTCTCCAGATTTTTTGTGAGGTAAAAATAGCAATTACTTTTATCTGTTCATTTAAAGTAGCTTATGAAATGAAGGCTGCAATTTTTTTGAATGGCTTGGATCCCAGTTTTGCTGCTGCATCTTCTAAAACCTGGATAATTAACTCAAAATGTGAACATTTGCTTTCCCCAGCAAAATTTAGTCTGAGAAGTTCATATTTGGGAGAAAGCCCTGCAGAATTCTATAGAGTAGAACTATTCTATGGCATAGAATTATAGAGCTATATTCCTTTGTACTGTTATGATCCTTTTTATGGCATCTCACAAAGCCAAGGGCATTTTTGGATTTTCTTCTCTGAAATGAAAAAAAATGTGCTTCAACTTGGAAGGGGGAAATCTTAGATCTTCTCTGTGAAAATATGCATGACTGTTTCCTTCTCAGCATTGTAGATATGACACTGGGGAAGGTGGGGGTGGAGAGGAAGAGCAGAGGGCATGAAATGAGCAGATCAAAGAGAATTGAATTTATAGAATCCCAAACTCCCGTGCTCTTTAGTTTTCTCTCCAATGGGGAAAGTGGAATTTGCAATGGGAAAGAAATCATTCATGCACATGTGCAGACTCATACCCCAGGAAAGGGGTGAAGGGAGGGGGAAGCAACCCTGGAAACCCAGAGGTTGCTCTTTGAACTAAGAGTGGAGAATGAGTAATGTTCTAAATCTTTTTACAGTTTGTACTTCAGCAAAATTATTCTCTAAGAAGAGACAGAAGATGATGAGATGAAAAATATGTGAAGTCCGGATTGAGTTTCACCATAAAGGAACAACTTCAGTCAGTAAAGAGACAAGCCAGTCCCCTGCAGGATCCTTACAAACAAACTGAACATTTTCAGAACAGATTTGGACTACTATGGAAAGGAGGGTTCAATGGGATGTTGAATTTTTTCCTGATATATTTAATTCTCCATTTACAAACAGTGTTCTGTAGCATTGTCAGTAGTCATGTGATTTCAGTGCCACAGTCAGGCAGCTACAATGGCTTTGGCTTGCATTATGGTTCCTGCTGATTACAATGCAATGTGCAGGAGATGAGACTGGCCTTGAAAAAATTATTCAGAAATTTTAACTAAGCCCAAATATGCTGTCCATATTATAACCAAGACTGGCAATTGAAAATGTTGCTCATTACTCATGAAGAGGTTATATGAGCTCTTGGTGTTTCTTAGCAAATACTGGAGGAATTTCAGCTTCTGCTGGAAAGATCCTCCTTGTTTGAGGATCAGAGTTTGAAGCTGGAGTGACACAGTGGCCATTGGCAAGGAAAACTGTGATCCTGGCAGTACTTAAAGATCCATTTGGAGCCAAGCAAAATAGAAATGATCCATTTCTATATTTAGGCAATTCATCCACATCTTCAATCAAATCTTTATTACAGTCATAGATCAGCATAAGGAAAATGGGATATAGACAATAATTTTAAAAAAGCTAAAAGGTATAAAAACACAAGTTACACAAGGTTAAAAAGCATAAAAATACCTTTTAAAAAGCTAAAAAGATATATATGAAATTTTAGGCTTGAAGGACCAATCTTTGGAATTTGGACTGAACAAGTTCTAATGGTGCAAAGTTGAAGAAAGGGCCAAGCCAATTTGTGCTATTGGCTTGGCTTTGAATAGTTCCAGTGCTGCAATTATATAGTTGCCATCTATTATCTTGAGAAATCTGATAGTTGAGCACCTCAACTGTCAAATTTCAGTTCATAGTCTCCATTGGGTTTCCTGTTGTTAGCAGAGTGAGGGACTATGCCCAGGTATTTGAAACAGGAGACCTGTTTAACCTTGTGGCCATCTACCTCTAGGAGTGGCTCTTGTGGTTTTTGGCAAATGTCATGATTTCGGTTTTCTGGTAACTTGAGTAACTGTAGTTAGTCTTCCTTGCAGTACTATTAGGTATTCTTGAAGGTATTGCTGCATTGTCTGTTTACAGTAAAACAGATGTGTTTTCAAGCACGTTTTTGGGGATGAAAGTTCATGTTGAAATGGCGGCCCACCATGGAGTTCATATAAAATAGAAATGGAACCAATATGCATTCTTGCTTGATGCCTTTCTCAGTTCTGATGGCACTAGTGAGGTGGCCCTGGGGATTACATCTTACTTTGAATGACATCTCTTCATGAAGCATATGTATTAAATGAAGTAGACATCAATCAATCCAGGAGGCCTCCAATTTCCAACAATTTAACTTGAGATATAGAATTAAGCACTGCTTTAAAATCTATGCCCCTTATTTTGGGTGATCGGCAACCAGCTCACCTTTATGCACTGTAGCAGCATTCCATGATCATGTGACCATGACTTACAGGTTTTGCTGGTTCATGGCCTTTGGGGCTGTTTTCCAGCAAAAAAAAATTTATTTATTTTATTTATTTATTTTATAAAATTTATATGCCGCCCAACTCCCGAAGGACTCTGGGCGGCTTACATCATAAAAAATAAAACATATAAAAACAATTTAAAAAAGAAAGGGGAAAAAAAAAACCCCCCAACTATATTTAAAATAAAACATTCACACAACCATGCATGGGCCAATCAGAACAACTATTGGCCCCAGGCCTGCCGGAAAAGCCAGGTCTTAA
>QLTV01002419.1:2024336-2076686 GCA_003457575.1 Thermophis baileyi | reverse complement strand
ATATATGCACCATTTCAAATACAACCTCAGAATATATATATATGCTGGGATGAAGAAATAGCTGTGGTTTCTTTCCCTTTTTGGAATCAAAATAATTCAGTCTCACTTTTAAGCTGCCCCCGTTTGATGAAATGAAAGAACTCGGAGCTCTGATGTACACATAGGAAAAAGGTTTGTGGCCCCATAGAAAGAGTTGTATCATATGCCAGACCCAAGTGACACAGTTTGCTTTCCATGTCAGGAACTCTCACCATGCTTAAATATCATAAATCTGAGGGCGAGCAGAAGAGATTAATGGTCAGTTCTGCCAATATGCTACTGTTAGACTTCTATGCACAGAAAAGAGTAGTAGAATAAAGTCACAAAAGATTGTTTCTTTTCTTCTGGCCCTTATCTTCCACTATTGTTCAGACTTCTACAAGCCAAATCTTATAGCCCTATAAACTGCCCCTTTCCCACAGCATACCTGTATACCCATTTAAAAAATAAGTTGTCATGTATCTGTCTTTTTTCATCCTTTTGCAAATTTCAATAGTATTTTAAATATTATACTGGCATTTCCAAGAGTATGGAATTTTATTAGTTTCTAGACTTCTCAATGGGAAATTGGATTGGATCCTCACAGCTGTCTTTTAGTATTCTTTAACTAATTTTTCCATTTAAACATTTTTTTTTTTAAATGACGGTGCTGGGCAATTTTTTGCTGACTTGTGCTGAAGTTTAGCCAGTATTTCCTGTGTACATACTGATGTATAATTTGTGAATTCAATAATATTAAAGTCACTACTGCTAATTAATATTCCTGATTTTAATATATCTTTTTTCAAATATGGTGCTGTCCAATGATGTGTCTGTGGGGTTCTGAGATTATGTGTCTGCAACTCCCATCTTCTCAGCTAGCATAGTCCAAGAGTCTGAAGATGGCAGATGTTTTAGTCAAACACATCTGAAGAATACAAGAATGGAGAAGGATAGATGTGTTGGCTGGTGCTTGTCCTTCCAGAAAAGTAATTGTAGCTAGTGCAGAAGCAGCATGTAATAATATACAAGGCACATTTGCTAAATATATTGTCCACTTATACACACATAAAGAGGAGGGTGGTGGAGAGAGAAAGAGAGAAGCAGACAGTTTCACAGTGCAATCCACTAGGTGAACACATGGAAGGACTATTGAACAGATAGGATGGGCTGTAGCTTCAAATAGCTATGTAAAGGCTGGTAGTGAAGAAACTCTTGCTAGGAGAGAATAACTAACAAGTAGGAAATGTTTAAATATCTCCATGTCTGCTCATTCTTCCCTACAAATTATTCTTTTTATCAGTGTTTTCAATCAGTCCATTTTCCTGTGATTTATATCCTGCTCTAATAAATACAGTATACATACATTCCACTAAACTAAGCAATTTGCTCAACTCAGGCAGTAATAATTAAAAAGTAAGGAAGACAAACCATAAACAATACTACCAACAAGAAGAATTAACACAAACACGTAATTAGCACTACTAAAAATAATAGATCTAATATTACGGATCAAGTATATATCTAAGTAATAAAAGATGAAAAAATAATCAAGAAGCAGGATCAAGAATCTTACTGCTCTGAAGACCCCTTCTTGCTTTGAAAAATTATCTAGGACCCAAAAGAGCTTCTGTTTGTATGGGTAACGTTTGTTAATGTTTTCTGTATTGAACATTAAAGTTGGTATATTCATAGAATATTTATTAAATCATGGAAAAATAACATTTAAACTCATTAAATATCAACTTAAACAAAATATTTTTCATAAAATAACTTGTATTTTTTTAACAAAAATAAGGAGAATGACATTTAAATTTTTGCAAATGCCTTCAATATTTGGCAAATAATTTTGATTTTGCAGACCCCTGAGAAGGTCTTGGGTGTCCCCCAGTGTCCTTGGATCACACTTTAAGAAATAGTGTTCTAGGGCATCCTTTCAAGGAAATCATGCCAGCGTTTGCCACCAACAGCCCAAAGATTCTGCCCCTTATAGCTGCTGCAGGTTACCACAGTGAATTGAGAGGCTCATTCTAACCTTGAAGTCAGTCACTGAACTTATAACAGAAAACAGAGACTACTTCCTTGGCTGTTTATAAATTACTTTTCTTCCACTGGAGCATCTACCTCAGCTGTCAAAAGGGGAGGTTCCTTTGCCCGGAAGTTTTTCCTTCTACACCTATAGCTGTTCCTGGATTGCTCTCTTTAGGAAAAAGCCTAAGAGGGAAAAGTAGAGTGGGAAACGATCTACTCATTCATTCTCCCCTATGATAGCAATAGCAATAGCACTTAGACTTATATACCGCTTCATAGTGCTTTACAGCCCTCTCTAAGCGGTTCACAGAGTCAGCATATTGCCCCCAACAATCTGGGTCCTCATTTTACCCACCTCAGAAGGATGGAAGGCTGAGTCAACCTTGAGCCGGTGAGATTTGAACCGCCAAACTGCAGCTAGCAGTCAGCTGAAGTAGCCTGCAGTGCTGCACTCTAACCACTGCGCTACCTCGGCTCTTTTAATGATGATGCCAACCTGCCTCAACATTACCATTAACTGCCAGTAATCTGTTTGACAAATACACTCAGGGGTGGGTTCTAACTTACCTCGCTGCCAGTTTGCTTCCTCCCACACCATGTGGGTGCGCATGCGCTTTGCACGCGCATGTGCAGTGCAAAAAAATAAAATAAAATTCCAAAAAAAAAAGCCAAAAACAAGATGGCGATGCATACGCAGTGCCGGAAACTCGGCTTCTGCGCATGCGCAGAAGAAAAATAATAATAAAAAATTCTAAAAAAAAAATTAAAAAAAAGATGGCGGCGTCCACAGACTGGCACCGACCGAACCGGATCTGTGACATCATCGTGACATCAGCAGCGGGTCGCTACCGGTTCAGGCGAACCGGTCCGAATCGGGAGGAACCCACCTCTGAATACACTCACTCAGCAAACACAAACAGTTCCACCTTTCAGTCTGTCAGCATCGAAGCCCCAAAGACTCATTCTGCTTTACATGATAATCCTGGAGATAGATCACATTAGAGCACAACACTGACCTAACATGCTTGCATTTATCTTCTATCGGCACAGTCCATATCTAGCTAAAGTAGAACCTATCCCCATTTAAATAGAAGGGATTTGGAACCCTGCACTTCCATCCCACATTGAGCCTTACATCCAGGGAAAGATATGTAGGGCTGTGTAGCATTGTTATTGTTGTTTGATTATATGCACTTAGAGTCTGCACTTCCACCATTCTTACTATGGCAAGAGAAGGGAGAAGCAGATCTGGTACTGCTAGTAACTAAGGTAACTAAGTAACTAAGCAGATCTGGTACTGCTAGTAACTTCGAATAGTGTGGGAATGGTGCGGGAATACGAATGGATTTCCAGAAAAATTGCAGACTACAGGAACCATTTACGCTTCAGTTTGAGAAAATAATGCAAATGACCAGCTGTCTGTAAGGAGTATAAATCCTTCCATTCCCCACCATCCAGTCAGAGCTGAAGAAGCTTCTTGGATGAGAAGCGAATCATCTTCAAAGAAAAACCAGAAAGTCCAGTTGCCTCTTGAAAAAAAGCACCTTTGGGACAACCATGACCTGGATAACTGAGAATCTCCATAGACATCTAGTAACTAAGGGTTTCCCATTGCATCTCCCTCTGTTCTTACTTCTCTTTCAGACAGAACTGCTTTCCTGCTCCCTTGCCAAGATAGCATAAGAACTAGAAATGTGGATGTTGCATTGTATTCCAGCTTACTTTTCTGCCAGTTTAAAAACTGAAGAAAAACATGCAACACTACCATCTGGAAGTGCTCTAAGATGGCTGCCCTCCTTTAAAGCTTGAAGGCTTTAAAACCTAGAAAGAGGAAATGAGAAAGAGATTGCCTTGCCAGCATTCAGACACAGGGAGCAATAGAGGGAGAATGGGAAAAGCAAGTACTATCCTGCTGCGGTCAAGTGAGAAGGACCCCACCGCCAGTTTGCTGGTCCTCTGCAACTGTCCTGCTTCCCTATCACTCGGAGATCAGAAACAAGACATTCAGAGGAGAACCAGATCAATAACAATTACCGAAGTAGCTGTTGTTTCCACTGCTCCTCCCACTTTATCACTGCTGTTCAGGAAAGCATGGAAGGCATTCATATTTCAAGAAGACCAGTCATGCACAGTTCTTCTATTAACCCATCTTTGCTCTTCCTCTGCATCATCATGCAGACATTCCAGGGCTCAGCCTTAGCTGAACAAGGGGCAAGAGTGCTGCTTCAGATGTGGGAAGATTTGAGTACACAACTCTGCTGATCTGGGTGACTCTTTCTCCCAAAGGACCTGCTCCAGCTGTAAGTGGGTCCTTGGCAAAACATTTTCTCTTGATGAAAGGAATTCCCCCATGCAGTAGGTGCCCCCTGCCCAAGCTGGCACAGATGGATGCACACCTTCTTTCAACAAAGACTGGAGGTGAACTGAGGACCCCTGAGTTCTTCTGCTCATTTTTTCCCCTCTCTTAAGTAAACTTGCTCAGTGAAAGCTAGTCTTTGAAGGAGAGAGACTTCTTTCTGGCACACACGTATGAATGCCTTCCTAGGCCTTGGCCTGCTTTGACAGTTGTGTAGAGTAGGAAACATTTGTTTTCTCCAGCAAACTGGGTTCATTGGAAAGATTTCCACCAGAGTTCTTTCTTGAATTCTACACGCACCTGGCCATTAACCTCAATCTCAGTCTCAGAAGCACAGTTCATTTTCCGCATCCTGCCCACCAATTCATACAGCTGAGGTTTTTTTTTTAAATGGCATCGTCTATAGAAACCCATAGGCTACTGCCCATGTTATAACAAAGTTGCATGTTTATTTCTGCAAAAAAACATCAGGGCAAACAGATCTGGGTTACAAAAACCTAGACAGGTAGAAAGCAGCAAAAGGTTAGGAATCTTTTTTGGGGTATGCATGCTATTTAGTGGCCATACAAATATTTGCAGCCTTAACTTGTCATAACAGTTTTCTTCCCATCCCTAATCAATTAGCAACTTTATATCACACACACACACCAACACACACACACACACACACACACACACACACACACACACACACCATTTATAAATTGAGTTTTAAATTTCATTTCCTTTTTGGCTTTCAGTTCACACATTTTTTTCAAAACCTTACTGGAATGATTACTCCCTCAGTGGCTGGATAGATATGTTTCCTTTGAAGCCTTTGGCATAACTTCCCAGAACCATACTCCTTCGACACTAAGTGTTATGTACTGACAGTTATGCATGGTTTCATTCAGGTCCAGCGTTTGAGCAGGAGAATGCTCAAACGCTATTGGTTGAAGCATCTGACAGCTCCCTATAAAAGGGCTAGCTGTCAGATTGCAAGTTGCTGGTTGTACAGAGAAGTTGACTAGTAAAGAAGTTCCTTTTGAAGTCTGTCTCCTGTCATTATTCCCACAACTCAACAGTGGCGACAAAGGCTTGGGAGCTGGAGAACGAAGACGATCGGACTTTAGGCATTGCAACCAGCCAGGTGGTTTTTGGAAAACGCTACTGATGTCTCGCCGAGAATGTCTGCTTTCCACCCGCCAGCACCTTTCAACCCATCAAAAGAAAAGTGGGAGTCGTATATGAGGAGGTTTGAATGCTTCCTAGAAGCTAACGATCTGTTGGGTCTGGCAGATAACAGAAAAAGAGCACTTTTCTTGAGTCACTGCGGCCATGATGTGTTCGACACAGCAGAGGCCCTGTCAGACCCAACCCCGGTACAGTCCGTACCGTGGCAGGTCCTGCAAGCAACCTTGAAGACCCACTACGCTCCCACTCCTTCCAAAGTTGTCCGGCGCTACGAATTCCGGCAGCGGATGCAGCAGGAGGGTGAGATGATAAATCAGTATTTCGCTGCCCTCCACAAAGCCACGAGTCACTGTGATTCAGTGACCTGAATGACATTCTGCTCGATCAGCTCATATGCGGCGTCCAGGACATCCGCCTCCAGCGCCAGCTTCTGGCTAAGACCAATCTAGCCCTGGCCATCGTGCTGGACGAGGCCAGGGCGGCAGAGTCTTCCACTAAAGCCGCGGAATCGCTTCACAAGTTCGCTGCCACCAAAGCTGAAGTCAAACCGCCAGCCTCGGTGCACAAGGGCACCTATGAGGACTCGGCAAGCAGCGACGAGGAGGTCTGCTGCACGGATCAAAGGCACTGATCCGACAGAGAGCACAGGAGAGCTGACTGCGCCAGCTGTGGGGGTCAGCACATGAGGGCGTCGTGCCATTTCTGCGACGCCATTTGCAAACGGTGCGAGCAGCAAGGACATTTAGCAAAGGTTTGCCGTGCCATTTTGCCCGCCGCCCGTACGCATGCGCCTGATGCCGCACACAACAACCTGTCAAAACTTTTTTGGCGGGAAGCTTGGAAACCATGCCGAAGAGGTGCAAGAACAGCCGGACACCAACCAGACTCGCGTTGCTCGGGCTAGTCTGCCCAGCAAGAACAAGCTGACCGTCACCGTGTCCATCGACGGCACCCCATGCCTCATGGAGGTGGACACCGGCTCCGCAGTCTCCATCGTCTCCTGGCAGACCCTGAAGCTCGCCCTCCCGAGCATCCAGAAGAGCCGCCTCAAGCAGCACCGCATCAAGCTTTCCGACTACCAGGGAAATCGCATTCCCATTGTCGGCCAAGGCTGGTTCCTGATAATGTTCAACCAGTTTGAGGGGCCTCTCCAGCTCACGGTGGTTGGCGGCAGCCTTCCAAGCCTCCTGGGCTTGGATTGGGTCGACACCCTCGGCCTGGGGGTGACCGGCATCAACTCCATCGCCAACCCTGAATTCAATGACCTGTTCGAGGAGTTCCAGGATGTTTTTAGCCAAGACCTGGGCAAGTATGTGGGCACCCCTATCTCTTTTAGCCTTAACCCCAAGGTTGCCCCGATCAGGTTAAAGCCCAGGTGGGTTCCACTAGCCCTGCGGCCAAAGATTGACAGGGAACTTGACAAACTAATCCAGCAGGGGATTCTTGAACTAGTCGACCATGCTAAATGGGAGACCCCGATAGTGACACCCGTTAAAGGGGACAGCACCAGGATTTGCGGTGACTACAAATGCACGCTAAACAAGGCATTGCAGCAGAGCGCCTATCCCGTGCCGATTGTGCACCATCTACTGCACTCCCTTGGTCCTGGCCGCCTTTTTGCAAAACTCGACTTGGTGCAGGCGTACCAGCAGCTGCCAGTAGATGGCGCTACTGCTGAGGCGCAGACCATTGTGACTCATAGGGGGGTGTTCAAGTGTCACAGGCTGCAGTTTGGAGTCAGCGTGGCCCTGGGGTTGTTCCAGAGTGTAATGGAACGCCTATTGCAGAACATTCCCAGGGTCATGCCGTATTTTGACGATGTCCTGATCTCAGCCTGTGACCCGGACCAGCTCCGCTCCCAAGTCAGAATGGTCCTGTCAAAACTGCGTGCTGTGGGGCTTAAAGCCAAGCACAGTAAATGTTTGTTGGGGGTGCCTGAAGTCGAGTTCTTGGGGTACCAAATAGATGGAAATGGCATACACCCCACGGAAAACCAGCTTAGGGCCATCCACGAAGCGCCCACCCCACAAAACCAAACGGAACTCCAAGCCTCCCTTGGACTCCTCAATTTTTATAGCCTTTTTCTGAAAAACAAGGCTACTATTGCCGATCCTTTGCACAGGCTCCTGGCAAAGAATGCCCCTTGGGTTTGGGGGCCCAGGGAGGCTGAGGCTTTTAAGGCTGTCAAACTACTTTTGACATCTGACAGTTTTCTGATACAATATAACACCACTCTGCCCCTAGTCCTAGTGTGTGATGCCTCACCCTTTGGCATCGGGACAGTATTGAGCCACAGACTCCCAAATGGAACCGAGGCCCCAGTCGCTTATTATTCGAGGACCCTGTCCAGTGCCAAGAGAAACTATAGCCAGCTGGACAGGGAGGCGTTGGCTGCTGTGGCTGGAGTCAAGAAATTCCATGAATATCTTTTTGGGAGGGATTTTGAACTGGTGATGGACCACAAGCCGTTGCTGGGCATGCTTGCTGGGAACCGCCCCACCCCGATGGCCTTGTCCCCTCGTTTCGCCAGGTGGGCCATCTTTCTATCGGCCTACTCCTATCGGCTTATGCACTGGCCCGGAAAGGACATGGGCAATGCGGACGCTCTGAGCAGGTGCCCGTTGTCTGACTTGCTAACAGACATTTTTCCGGATGCCCCGGTCCTCCTCATTGACCTCGCAAACTCTGGCCTCGTCACCTCGGCTGAGGTGGCTAGGCACACGGCCAAAGACCCCTCTCTCAAGACTGTTTTGAACTGGGTGTGGAGGGAATGGCCGAAGGACCCTGTCAAACCTGAATTCAAGCCGTTCGCACAGAGACAGCACGAACTGTCATAACAAGGAGGCTGTCTCCTATGGGGCGACTGTGTGGTCATTCCGTCCAGCCTGCGTGCTGGCATACGTAGGACATTACATGAGGGCTATCTGGGGATTGTCTGGATGAAAGCCCTCGCTAGGAGTTATGTCTGGTGGCCGAATATGGATTCGGAAATCCAAAATTGGGTAGAACGTTGTCGGCCTTGCCAGGAGTCCAGGCCAGCTCCCCCAAGGGCTCCAGTTCATGATTGGGACAAACCAAAAGCCCCTTGGTCTCGGTTGCATATCGATTTCGCTGGCCCCTTTCATGGCCAAACCTTCCTGATTTTGGTCGACGCATACTCCAAGTGGGTCGAGATATTTCTAATGGGCTCTACCGCTGCTGAGGCCATAATCAAAGTCCTCAGGTGCCTATTCGCCACCCACGGACTTCCAGACGTCCTGGTGTCCGATAATGGGCCACAGTTTACGGCTACCCAGTTTGAGGGGTTCCTAGAGGACTTAGGGATCCGCCATGTCCTGTCCACGCCGTTCCACCCTTCAACGAATGGCCTTGCTGAACGATTTGTAAGATCAGCCAAGGAGGCCCTAGGAAGGCTAGGCCCAGGAGATTGGCAGGCCAGGGTGGACAAATTCCTACTGGCCCAACATATTACCCCTTGTGCGGCCACCGGTCGCAGCCCAGCCAAATTACTCATGGGTCGCAGGTTCCGTTCGGTCTTAGACCGCCTGCACCCAAACTACACCCCCGAAAGAGAATAGCAAGCCAGACCAAACCACCAGGTCCTTCACCAGGGGAGACCTGGTATTTGCACGAAATTACGCCAAGGGGTCCCTATGGCTACCTGGGGAGGTTGAAAAAATCCTAGGCCCAATGTCCTATTTAATCAGGCTCAATGATGGCTGGCAATGGAAAAGGCACATCGACCAAATTAGAAGGCATGTATTAGGTGAACCACTAAATCAACAATCTGAAAATAATTATACTCCTTCCTAACTCAAGCCCGATGGAGCCGGAGGACCTACCTGAGGCACCAGGAGTCCAGCAGCGATCGCATGACGAACTGGTTCCAATGTCCAAGGAGGCCACGCCCGAAAGCTTCCAGGAGCTTCCAAGCTCAGACCTCGGAGCAGCAGCAGACCTGTCCGCTCAGGCTGCTGCCTTACCAACGACTGAGCTGCGCAGGTCAGGGAGGGTTCCTAAACGCCCCGCCTACCTGCGTAATTACGTGTGACGCATGGATTGCTCCATCGAGAAGGGGAGGGGTGTTATGTACTGACAGTTATGCATGGTTTTACTCAGGTCCAGCGTTTGAGCGGGAGAATACTCAAACGCTATTGGTTGAAGCATCTGACAGCTCCCTATAAAAGGGCTAGCTGTCAGATTGCAAATTGCTGGTTGTACAGAGAAGTTGACTAGTAAAGAAGTTCCTTTTGAAGTCTGTCTCCTGTCATTATTCCCACAACTCAACACTAAGTACAGTATATTATCTAGGAAGGTAACTTTAAATTTAAGACAGTCCTCCACTGCCTGAAAATTAGAGAGAAGGAAGATCACACCCATAGACCCAGCCTCCCTACCTTGCCAATCCATGTGAAATCTATTCTCTAACAAAACAAAACAACTCCTCTGTTCCATTTTAGGATAGATTGCTTTGGGAAGGCAGGATATGGAAGGAAATGCATGGGACAGACTTTGAAAGACATTTCCCAAATCTCTTGTACCCTCAAAAGGGTACAGGGGGAGGTTAAAAAACAAACAAGAATAGGCATTAGATATAGGGCCCATATGCATCAAGGAGAGGCATTTAAGCAACTATAGGGTCCTATATTGTTCTTGTGTTGTTGTACCTGATATTGTACCTGTTGCTGAGTCCTTGAGCCTGATTTTCAGACTAGTCTTGAGCCATGAGCACTGTGACTGACTGACTGACTGACTGACTGACTGACTGACTGACTGACTGACTGACTGACTGACTGACTGACTGACTTAGAAGTCAAATTTATAAAATTTACTATTGGTAACTTTTCCATCTGGCTCTTTTGGGACTGTTTCCAAAAGATTAAAATGTACCTGGCATCAAAACAATAGATGAGGGATGCTGGTATGTGTGTGATCTGGGATAAATGTATTTGGTTTATACATGTATGCAGATTTCATAACTTCCAAATCAACACAGGGGCAGGAATGCACTTGCATGCTAAAATGCCCATTAGTCAAAATTTTGCAATGTACTGTAAGATGAAAATGTATGCTTTTCAGTGGAAAGACAACACTGAATGCATACAGAGTTTATGTAACTTGTAGACACATACCCAGATAAATGCTTCTTTTTGTCCCTAGAAATGTCGGAGGATCATGGCTGCAGAGCTTCTTGGCTGCTGGGAGAGGATTTATGAGGATAGGGTAAGATCGGACATGTTATCCTCCTGTAAGAAAAAGTCTTGGGGTTTCTGTAATGTCCTTCCAAAGGACCACAACACTGCAACTTTGGGCCAGACTCTCTCTCTCAGCCCAACCCATCTCGCAGGGTTATTGTTGTGGGGAAAAGAGGAGGAGGAAGGTGTGTTGGATATGTTTATTGCCTTGAGCTATTTGTAAAACAAAGACATGACACAAATAAATAAAATAAACCTAAATCTCCCCAGTTATGTCACTGCATCTTAAAACATTACTAGTAGTAATTCCGATTGAAGGCTGTCCTTCCAAGGTAATTGTAGAAACTGCAGGAATTTCACCAAAGCACAAACACCAACCCCATTCCACATGGGTCAGTTGGAACAGAAAATATTAAAGATAGCTTTCGATTTGTAAATCCCTTGCTTTTAATCTGCTATATTGAAAACACCCGGCCACACCCTCTGCTTTAGTGATAAATGTGTATCCTTGTTTCTGAGAACCTAAAGAGCTCTCCCTTCGGGCCACAGCATTTGATAAAGAAATGAATCTTTGCAATTAATAATTCTATGGGCTGAGTTTTTGTTTAATAACCCTTGTGTCAGTGATAGATCTAGAAAGCAAGGTTGTGTTTATATGCAAGTGTGCTTACAGCAGGAAGAAGTGGGGAGAAGAGGAGAGGAGAATGTGGGGACAAGGAGTAATTTGATTGAGGCTGGAGGCTTTGGCAGGCATGCATTACAAAGCAGCTCTTTAGCAATGGCTGGGGGAAGAAAAATCTACCAGCATGACAAATTGTTCCCTCCACTCTTTCTCCTCCCCCCATTCTTCCCCCACAAATGTGCTATCTGATTAGGCAGCAGCAAGCCAATCAGAGGGCATGATTGGGGAAATATTTCCTCCTTGACATTCAAGAGAACAATTCCTTACCAGGGGAAAATTACATTAAAAAAATAAATGGAAAAGCATCAATCAGCTAGGAAAATATATTCAGGTTTTTGGCTCTCTGGAGGGAAAGCAATTTTTTAGAAAACTTAAATAGGACTAAAGGGCCTGGCTTGATCTGAGGGCTGCTTTTTTTTCTTTATGGGTAACACTGCAGCAGCTGTGATTGCTCTCCTCTTTCTCTAGAGAATGACACTCTCTATTCAGTGAAACTTTGAATATTCATCCTCTGAATATGTACCTAGAGATGTGAGCATGGATAAACATCATCCATAACCAAAATTTGCAAAGCTATAATGAAAAAAAAATGGGGAAATTATTTTTATTTGTCTTGTTTTAACAACAACAAAAAGTTTGGACCTACATGTTTGAGGAATACTTTGAGGTCTAAGGGCTGCTTTTCAGAGCAAATCAAAGTAATTATCCATAAATATTCTCTGGCGCTGAATCTATCAATAAAGGTGCTAGCTTTGGACTAGCTCTTTAGAAATGTATTTAAAGTTCAGAGCAGGTAGACAAAAATATCACCAGCACTATTAATGAATGTTGACCAGTTATAAAAGTCCTCAGAAAGGGCCAGTAAAAGAATGGACAGTCCTACCAATTAGATTAAGTGTTAACTTTTCACGTTTCTAGTGAGAAATGGGGAATGTCCACTAAAACTTAACCACAATTTGTAAGTAGGCCAAGGAAAATAAAATATAATGTCAAAATATCTTGCATTTAATTTCTTTCAGGGCTACTTCCAGCACAGATTATAGTTTAATTGTGTTAAAACTTTGTAGCCCTCAGCAGGGCTCAGAAATTTCTTGGCGTGCCTTGCAATACAGGTAGTCCTTAACTAGCAACAGTTCATTTAGTGACTGCTTGAAGTTACAACAGCATTGGAAAAAGTTACTTATGACCATTTTTCAGACCATTTCAGCATCCCCAGAGTCACATGATCAAAATTCAGATGCTTGGCAACTGACTCGTATTTATGATGGTTGCAGTGTCCCGGGGTCATGTGATCACCTTTTGCGACTTCCTGACAAGCAAAGTCAATGGGGAAACCAGTGTCATTTAACAATTGTGATACTAATTTAACAACTGCAATGATTCACTTAACAAATGTGGCAAGAAAGGTCATAAAATGGGGCAAAATTCACTTAACAACTGTCTCACATAGCAACAGAAATGTTGGGCTCAATTGTGGGTGTAAGTCGAGGACTACCTGAATATAAAAATGAATGGGAATGTCATAATCAATAAACTTTGCTGCATTAAATGAGCAACAGAGTATTTAAAAACGTAATACCAAAAGGTCATCTAAGGTTCAGAAATGCACTGCCCACTCAGATTCTTGCCTCTTGTCTCTTCCAGCTCTCCGTTCTTAAACAGAACAGAGCAAATCGGTCTGTGTCCCATCCATGTGACTTTAACAGCCTATGGCTTCTCTAGTGAGGCAATACAAAGGAAGGCCAAAATATCATTTGATGGGGAGGAAAGCACAGGACACAGGAAAGCAAGAAATATTATCTTAGTACCAAGGCAACCGAAGCCTTGGATGCTGTCTTTTACACCAACCCATCTGATTTTTGCCAATCCTTAATATACTGTAAACATCGCAGAGCATTTGCTCTTGCTAGATCAAACGCATTTCCTTCAGCAGGCATTGATGGGAAACATACCCTTCCAGGCAAGGCATTGCCCTTGTGGCTCCCATGCCAGAGAGGATATGCAGCATATCAGTGGCCCTGTAATTTCTACTCAAACTTGCACAATGTGTTAATGCAGCCCCTTCTCTCCCAGGAGAGAGATCATCACTGGTACATCTCCTACCTCCTAGCAGATCCTAAGATCGCTGTTACCGATAATGTAGCCAAATTCTGCCTTGCTTCCATGAAGCTGAAGCCTCAGATATTGCCTACTTAAATTGCATTTGACACCTTCAACATTTTATCTTCTCCCCTTCTTTTTTCTGATAACTCTTTATTTTTCTTTAAACTCTTATTTTTAGGAACTATGTAGAATATTATGGACATATGTACATATGCTGGTCAAAGACCATAATAAGGTTTGCTGCTGCTGCTGCTGCTGCTGCTGCTGCTGCTGCTGCTGCTGCTGCTGCTGCTGCTGCTGCTGCTGCTGCTACTTCTACTACTACTACTATACTATCTCAGCACTTTAGCATGAACTCTTCTATAATTATTCTAAATGTATTTTGCTAACTGTAAAGAACATTTAGAGAGTCAATTTGGTACAGTGGTGAAGACATTGGGCTAGAAACCGGGAGACCGTGAGTTCTAGTCCCGCCTGAAAAATAGAAGTCATCTGGGTGATTTGGAACCAGTCACACTCTCTTAGTCCAAGGAAGCAGGCAATGACAATCCACTTCTGAAATTTTATCAAGAAAACTGCAGGGACTAGCCCAGGCTGTTGCCAGGAATAAAAATTTTTTGACTTGGAGACACAAACAAAGAACTTTTAGGAAAGCATAGAATATACTTAGTATAAGTGCAAGTATAATCC
The DNA here is from genome assembly GCA_003457575.1 of Thermophis baileyi. NCBI lineage: Eukaryota > Metazoa > Chordata > Lepidosauria > Squamata > Dipsadidae > Thermophis > Thermophis baileyi. The sequence goes on along the minus strand of QLTV01002419.1, from coordinate 2,062,438 downwards.
AAAATATCACCACGGAAATTTATTTATATTGGTGTCTGTAAGTACATTGTTTTCATAAGGCATATTGGTGCATTTGATTTGTTTTTCCAGTGATCAAGGATCCTGAGTCCTGGTACTACTTTGAAATCAAGCTGCAATGGTAGGTGCTAGAGCCAATACAGAAGTTGGGATGGCCTCCAGGATCTCTGGCGCTTGACGAGCCAAGATTTTGTGAAGCAAATGCAAGAAACTTCAGTGTAGCAACAACTTTAGCAAAGACCCTGGTGCTGGTAACATCAAATGAAGATGGGGCAATGCGTTGATGTTTGGATCAGGGAAAATGGTAGGAGTGCCAATAGCAGGAGCAACAGTAATGAAAACATAAACATGAAGAATGCCTGGTAATCACCCAATTTTGGACACAGGGTGAGAATTTTGAGGGTCAAGTTAAGGGGGAGATTGAATGTTGTCCTCGTCCTGCAGCTATCTCCTAAAGCCATCTCGGTATATATGCTCCACGTTAGCCTCCATAGGGAAAGAGGAACTGACTCTATTGGCTGCTTTCAACAGTTGGGCTGTCAGACTCCATGCACTGTTATGGCCAAGGAGTCTTGATTCAGGTGGACTTCCCAGATTCGGCGTTAGGTTGACAGAGGAGAAGAGTTGCCATTGATGCCCAGGATTAGATTGGAAAGACAGCAGTGGAGTTTCTGGTGCCACTCCCAACAGAACTGGGAGCTTGATCTGTTCCTAATGAAATAAGGCAAGCTGGAATAGAGGAGAGCAGGGGAGGGCAGTGATGAGAACATGAAATAGTGTGTGGGGGGGTGGGGGGGGGACAAGGGGCTGCTGAGTGCTACCTTGTTAGGCAGAAGCAGCCCAGGTATACTGGTACCCTGGCCAAGGAATTATTTGGGTATAAGATGGCACCCGATGATCTGTAGAGGGGGTGTCAGGAGATAAAGAAGGTGATAGAATTTTCATTGCAGTGATCAGAAATAAATACGGGGAAGGCTGGGGGGCAGTCCATTCTCAGAGGAGACAGATCTGTTGTTTGAATTTGATCCAGCCTTCTAACTTCCAGCGCTCAGGGCCAGGTTTTTGGATCTTTAGTACCATTGGGCCACTTAATGCCAGGTTGATCTGTCACAAAGCTTCCCTCAGTTAAATCTGACTGTGGATCAAAGTGCTGACATGGCATGCATAGCCAAGATCTGTCTGAGCCCAGAGTGGGATGCACGGCACCCCTTTTAGAGATGTACAGGTAATCTTCAATTTATGACCACAATTGGGACTGAAATTTTCATTATAAATCACTTGGTTTGTAGGCCAAGACAGACTCAATTTTATGACCATTTTTATGGTGGCTGTTAAGCAAATCACCATAGTTATTAAATGAATTCAGAGTCATTAAGCGAACACTGTGGTCATATACAGAGGTGGGTTTCAGCAGGTTCTGACCAGTTCTGGAGAACCAGTAGCGGAAATTTTGAGTAGTTCGGAGAACCGGTAAATACCACCTCTGACTGGCCCCGTCCCCATCTATTCTCTGCCTCCCGAGTCCCAGCTGATTGGGAGGAAATGGGGATTTTGCAGTAACCTTCCCTTGGAGTGGGGTGGGAATGGAGATTTTACGGTATCCTTCCCCTGCCACGCCCACCAAGCCATGCCCACAGAACCAGTAGTAAAAAATGTTGAAACCCACCACTGGTCATAAATGCAAACCCCTTCTTCCAAATGAGTAGGTTTTCTTTTCCCTTTTATCCTACACTTTTTCCTCTTCTCCTTCTCCTCCCCCTTTCTCCCATTATTCTCATTTTTCTTTGTATTTCTCTCTTTTATACCTTGATAAACTAATACAAAGATTGTAACTGGGTGCTTTTTTTTTTTGCTGAAAACTTGCAAAAAAAAAAGGTTGCAAATTTTGATTATGTGACCATAGGACACTGCAACTGGTTGTAAATGTAAGCCAGTAGCCAAGCATCCAAATTGCAATCATGTGAATATGAGAATAGTGTCATGGTCATAAGTGTGAGGACCAGAGTTTTTCAAAACCATCATAACTTTGAACAATTGTTAAATGAATAGTTGTAAGTTGAGGACTACCTGGGATGGAGTGGTACAACCATCCTGGTTCTTCTTCTTGTATCAGTGGCGTTAAATATTATCAATTACAGTATCCTTCTGGACTGATTGTGGCAGGGGTGTTAAATTGGCAGCCCACGGGCTGGATGTGTCACATGAAAGCCACGCCCACCCCAGCTCCGCGAAGGGGGGAAAAGTCACAAAACGTCACGTGACAGCAACGTGACACAGCGAGTTTGACACCTGTGGACTATGGGGTTTGTTAACTGGAGTCATGGTGTTGTGGTGGTTCTTTGCTTTGCTTTTCCTTTTTTCTTTTTTTCTTTTTGCTGCCCTAGTTACCAAAAGGCTTCTAGATGAAATTCAAGGTATTAGTTGTCATCTACAAAGCCTGTACAGTAAAATCTAGCAAAGTTGACATGCATCAGATCATGATATATCGCAATTGCCCCCTAGAACAGTGTTGGCGAACCTTTTCGGCACCGAGTGCTGAAATGCGAGTGCGCATGCATGCGCGCATGTGTGCCGGAACCCAGAACAGCAGCCACCCAGTACACATGTGTGCACATGGAAGATGATCTTCTGGTTTCCGGCGTGTGCATGCACACCAGCCAGCTGGTCTTCACGTGCACATGCGCACCAGAAACCGAAAGACCAGGTGGCCAGTGTGCATGCACGCACCAGAAACTGGAAGATCATCTTCCTAGCGCATGCATGCGCACCAGGCGGCTGCTCTTCCGGTTTCCGGTGCTCCCGCATGTGTGAAGACCAGCTGGCCGGCGCACTGGAACCCAGAAGAGCAACGGGCAACAGCTCGCGTGCCCAGAGAGATGGCTCTGCGTGCTACGTCCGGCACGCGTGCCATACGTTCACCATCATGGCCCTAGAATAACATTCCCTCACCTCATCCCATATTTGTACAATCCTGCTATCTTTCTCTAGGCATTGGGCTGGGATTTTGGGGGTACCTACTATTGGTGTACCCACTATTAGGTTATTATTAAATTGTTTTGTTTTCCCTCCTGCAGTTTAGTTATCAGAATTCTGTTTTAATAGTCCTATTGTGTTAATCTTTCTTGCCCCCCACAGTCTTGTGTGAGCAGGCAGCCATAAAAGCTGACATTACACATGGATATTCTTACATGCCTGTTATTTTGAGAGGCGCAGATCAGGCCAAGTGACAGGATTTTGCAAAAAAAAATCAGATCCTTTAATCACCCCCATTCTTTAATTAAGAGTAGAACTTGCACAAAAGTTTCCAACTCTTGTTCCTGACTTAATTACTTTTTTAGTATATTTAATTGAACGAATATTTCAAACTATATATCAGTGATTAACTCCCCAGAATCTGTAGCTAAAATAAGACGACTTTAAAGCATGGAAAAATTTTAAATCTTGGGAGAGTGACACCACAATTATCAGTGTTGCAGCACCATTTAAATGAAGTGCTCATCACAAATTCCATTTGGCAAGGAGGGCATCAATACAACAATGCTTTCTAGAGTGTCAAACAATCTTTAAGCCAAGGATTAACCAGGGCTGGCTTTTTATGACATCTACCAGCACACTCTTGTGCATGCTGATACTAGCAGTAGTGGAGCAGACAGAGCAATACTTTCTTTTTACTTATTATCTGTTGGATGGCTTTTGTACAAAGATCGTAAGACTGATATTACCTGCTTTCCCATCAGAGGGGAAACCAAAGTAAACTTACAATAGGCACAACATTTGTTCTATGAAAATAACCCATTTCTTGAGAACCAGAATACAAAAGAACCATAATACCAAAAAAAAAAAAAACCAGTTATGTTACGAACTATACCAGAACACTGACCATTGTTGACAATACATGCAATATCTAATTTTCTGAGGTGGTCACTGCTGGACTACTACATACCCCTAAAAATGAGTAATGAGCGCAGGAGAAGCTCATGACCTCAGACAAGTAATAGCCAATGCCAACTGCAGGGGTGCAGTTACCTGTCCTGTTACATACATGCCATGCCAACCTTATAACTGCATTTGCTATTATGGTATATGTGAAAAAGACCCCAATTTTAAGTTTGTGAAATGTTTCTTCTTGCAACTGAGCCTTGTCTGAGTAAAATGTTCTGTCTTGTTTCTTCTTTATCTTGTCTGTTCTCTTATTAGGATTGTTCAGTGGTATTGGATGCTTCTTCCTAGCTCCAGACACCTTTATATAAACCAGTCTATTTCTTCATGGATTACAATATATGGTCAGTTTATAGCATACCTAAATAGATGGAAAATGATACAAAAATAATATTTGTAGGACAAGAACCTCTAAGTCAAGAGGAAAAGATGTATGTGTGTGAGAGACAATGTGTATATTTATTTCTGAGATGGATGAAAACACTTGCTCATGATGTATTTGTACAAATGACATGGCTGATGTAAATTACATAATTGGTGCCATTTGCAGAATGACCTCATAACATGGGTGACTCTTTTTTTTAGCTTCTACCAGATGTTTTTGCTTATGTGACTTTGGAGGTTCAGAAAGAGAATGCTGAACAAAGCCAATGTTGTCAAAGTTCACATGTTGTCTTACTCCTATACTAATGACAAACAATAGTGATGGCAAGTCTCCTTGAAATATTCCTCTCTTGATATTAACCTCTCCCAGCCTATTACCACTGATTGGCGACTGGGCCTTCCATCATGCTATTGATCTTTGCATGAAGCTTTTGATGTTTTTACTAACTGCTGTTATTTCTGGACACTTAATTATCCAGTCATGTGGAAGGGAGTCGAATGCCTTCTGGTAATCTACATTCAAGTTAGTCTTCCTTCTCTTACAGTTTTCCAAAACCATCTAGTCCAGGGGTGTCAAACTCGCGGCATCACATTGTCGTCACATGATGTCTTGGGACTTTTTCCCCTTCGCTAAACCGGGGGTGGGCGTGGCCAGCACATGACACATCCGGCCCGCTGGCCACGAGTTTGACACCCCTGATCTAGTCAGTTAGGCTCTGATTTTTTGTTTCTCTGTTGTTTGGGCAATTTTCTTTCTCCTCAGGTGGAAAGGATTTGTTTGGAACTAGATGCTGTTGGAATGCATCAGCTACCACACCAGTAAGCAATTTGAAAATCACCAGTAAGCAGGTAATTGGCCTGCAGTTGCCTGGTGCTACTTTTTGTTAGATCTGTCATTATCTGGTTTTGCCAGAAGTTAACCAATCTGTGAGGGAGATGGGTGGTTTAAAAATGTGATAGATAGATAGATAGATAGATAGATAGATAGATAGATAGATAGATAGATAGATAGATAGATAGATAGATAGATAGATAGATAGATAGATAGATAGATAGATAGATAGATAGATAGATAGATAGATAGATAGATAGATAGATAGATAGATAGATAGATAGATAGATAAACTTCCAATGCCCTTTTTTCTTTTTCAACCATCTAGTATACTTGCAACATTCCATATCCACCTATTTTCCATGCTAAGTAGAGTCTGTCAACATTATTATTATTATTACTATGGTTAATCTTCAATTCAATCTAGCCTACTGATTTGAAGATTAACCATAATCATAATAATAATGTTGACAGACTCTAATTATTATTATTATTATTTCTTTTATTCATTAAACATGAAACTCAGTCAACTGAACATTTAAAGATGTGTCATAAATACCATTGACTGGTGCTAATGGTTGATATGGGTTGCTGCCAGCATCCTAGGTATCAACCAAGTATCTTCTTAAAATATATGATGTTCCGAGTAGTGCAGTTTTTTGCAGTTCCGCTGGTGTTATTGCAGGAAGCTGCAATTTCTTGATGTGTTTTGTAAAATTCTTGGACAGGGTACCAAGTTCCCCGATGATAATGGGTATCATGGTTACATCCATAGCCTTGTAGTTTCAATGGCCAGGTCACAATATTTCGTGATTTTTTCCAGTTCTTTTTCTTCGACTCTGGCATCTCCTGGTACAGCGATATCAATAAACTGTACGTTGTTGTTGTTGTTGTTGCTGCTGCTGCTGCTGCTGCTGTTGTTGTTGTTGATTTAATCTTCAGTTCGATTCACAGTCTGGGACTGGTAAAAACTTAACAGTTCAAGTCCTAACCAAGGGCCTAAGAGCTGTTAAGATAGCGTCTGAATATACAGGCAGTTCTGAGTAAGGTGGTTTTTTGCAAAGTCAGAATATTCAGCTCTGATACATTCAAAATTTCCATCTATCTAGGCAACCCTTTGGGTATTGCTCCAAGGGCTCCGATTACTATTGGTACAACCATTGATTTCTTCCATCATAGTCACTCAACTTCAATTTGCTGATCACAGTATTTCATTATTTTTTCTAGTTGTTTCTCTTCAATTCGTGCATCACCTGGTATTGCAATATCAATGAACCAGACTTTTTTCTTTTCCACAATAGTGATGTCAAGTGTGATGTGGGCCAGATGTCTGTCTTAGTGTAGTTTTTATCTCAGAGAATTCTGGAAGACATAAGTAATACCCAAGTCTAGAGAAAACAAAATTCAGCAATTAGATATGGAGGTGACACCTTTTCATTAATGAATCAGTTCTGTCAATTTTGTGTAACTGATAGCAATAGCAATTAGACTTATATACCACTTCACAGTGCTTTACAGCCCTCTCTAAGCAGTTTAGAGTTAGCATATTGCCCCCAATAATCTGGGTCCTCATTTTACTGACCTCGGAAGGATGGAAGGCTGAGTCAACCTTGAGCTGGTGAGAATTGAATTGGCAGTTGGCAGAATTAACCTGCAATCCTGCTGTTACATACTGCCGTATGGAGTAAATTTGCATAACCGCTGTTGATTGGCTAATACAGCACCAGGAGAATTAAACTGCTGTCAGTGGCTGGCTAGGCTACAGGGAAGCCCTTAAAAGTGGCTTTCCCTGCAGCCTGCCGGCAGTTCGTATTACATTCAGCTAAGGAGAAATAAAGGTGCTGAACTGTTCCTACATCTCGCCTCTTCTTTCCCGCGCGAATCTAACACTGGTGACGAAGGTGGTGGAAGAAGGACAACAGGACAAAGGCACCTCGTGGCATCCGCGGCCATCTTAGAAGCAAGCACCGACCTGCTCCGGCCAAACTTCAGGATGACCACCCAAACATCTCCCGCTCCAGCGATCTTCGACCCGAAGACCGAAGAATGGACAACCTATATGAGTCATTTTCGCATGTTCCTGGAAGCCAACAACTTCCAGGATCTGCCAGACAACAGGAAGAGGGCTCCCTTCCTCACCTACTGCGGGCCAAAGATTTACAAAATGGCTGAAACCCTTGTGGCACCCACGGACATTGAATCCATTTCCTGGACAACGCTTAAGGCGACCCTGAAGGAACACTACACTCCTGCAGCAACCCCGATGGTCAGCAGGAATGAGTCTTACCATCGCCGCCAGCGCGATGGTGAATCCATAAATGACTTTGTTGCCGAACTCCAGGAGATCGCAACAAAGTGTGAATTTATAAACCCGGAAGAGGTGATGAAAGACAGAATGATTCGACCTTAATCTGCAGAAAAAGTTGCTGATCAGACGGGGGGCAACATTCAAGGATGTCGTAGAGGAAGCCCGAGCCGCTGAATCCTCAGACAACTCAGCTGCAGACATCCGAAATACGGGCACAGTCCATCACACCCACAGGGAGCCCTAAGTCCCCAAATTTGACGGAGAGTCAGAGGAGGACGAAGGGGTGCACCGGGTGCAGACGGAAAGAAGGGTAAGCCCCAGAGACTTTGAGAACAGGCAAACCCGATGCTCGGGTTGCCTAGGGGGCCATGCCAGGGCATTGTGCCATTTGCTGCCGCTGCCAAAAAAGAGGGCACATTGCGGAAGCATGCAGAGCCACCCAAACTCCCCCATCCCAGCCTGCCCAGTACCAACCCAGACAACCCATGGGGCCAGGAAGACAAGGGCAGAACCATCCAGGGGGCCAAAGGGGCAGGCGCAGAGATGACTACCAATACCAGGACAGCCAGGGGATCTATAACACCACTGTAGGTCACTCCGACCCTGGTCAAGGAAAGAAATTCCACATCACCATGGCTATTGAGGGGATTCCCTGCGACATGGAGCTAGACACCGGCTCCATTTTCATGATTATGTCATGGGGAACCCTAAAGCAATTTCTCCCAACAATCACAAAGAATCAACTCAAACTGCAAGACATTAGACTCAACGACTTCCAAGGAAATCCCATTCGAGTGCTGGGCCGAGCAGAGATACCCATCACCTTCAAGGATTTCAGAGGGAAGCTACCTTTAACGGTCGTCGAAGGACACCGACCGACCCTGCTGGGAGTGGAATGGCTCAAGCCTCTCGGCATCGGCATCACCGGACTGCACCAGATCAGGGGGGACAAACTGGACAAGCTGCTAGCAGACTTCCAAGGCGTGTTCGATGGGAGTCTAGGTAAATATAAGGGCAAGCCCATATCATTTAACCTAGACCCCAGTGTCACCCCCGTTAGATTAAAGGCCCAGGGAAAGTTCCCTTTGCACTTCGGCCAAAGGTGGACAAACAACTGGACAAATTAAGAGCCCAAGGGATCTTAGAGCCAGTTGATCATGCCAAATGGGAGACCCCCATCGTCACCCCAATGAAGCCAGACGGCTCAATTCGCGTGTGCGCAGACTATAAGGGGACCATTAATAAAGCCCTGCAGCCCAACGCTTACCCTGTGCCAGTGGTGCAACACCTATTGCACTCCCTGGGGAACAGCAAAATTTTTGCTAAATTAGATCTGGCACAGGCATACCAACAGTTGCCAGTGGACACAGCCACCGCAGAAGCCCAGACAATAGTCACCCACAGGGGGGCTTTTAAATGCACCCGCCTGCAATTTGGGGTAAGCGTGGCCCCAGGACTGTTCCAGAGCATGATGGAACGATTGCTACATAGCATCCCCAGAGTGGTCCCCTATTTGATGACGTCCTCATCTAGGCTGAATCAGAGGACCAACTCATGACCAGGCTGCACGAGGTGCTAGACTGGTTCCAGCAAAGGGGCCTCAAAGTCAAACGGGACAAATGTAAAATTGGGGTCACCAAGGTAGAATACCTGGGGTTCCTTATCGACGGGTCCGTAATTCGGCCCACAGATGCTAAAATTAGAGCAATCAAGGAAGCACCAACCCCCACAAACAAGGCAGAGTTACAAGCATTTCTGGGCTTACTCAACTTTTATGCCATCTTTTTGAAACAGAAGGCGACCGTTGCAGAGCCTCTTCATAGACTCCTGGGGAAGACGACCACGTGGACATGGGGACAAAGAGAAGCCAAAGCTTTTGAAGCCGTTAAAGACTTACTCTCATCCAAAAGCGTCCTCATGCAATACAGTGAAACCCTCCCCCTACTGCTTACGTGCGACGCGTCACCTTTTGGAGTGGGGGCTCAGCCACTGCCTCCCCAATGGAGAGGAGGCCCCCATCACATACTATTCTAAGACACTTTCAACAGCTGAGCGAAATTACAGCCAGCTGGACAAGGAAGCACTTGCTGCAGTGGCTGGCATCAAGCGTTTCCATGAATACCTCTACGGCCGCAAATTCGAACTTGTGATGGACCATAAACCTCTACTGGGACTCCTGGCAGGCCAACAAACACCGCAGTACATGTCACTCAGACTGACTCGCTGGTCCATTTTTCTGTCCGGCTACAGCTACACGCTGACCCATCAACCAGGGAAAAGCATCGGACACACAGACGCCCTCAGCCACTGCCCAACACCCGACCTCGTAGAGGACCCTGCACCTGTGGCCGAGATACTTCTGGTCGACATTGAACGAACCAGCCCCATCACATCTCGAGACATCGCAGAGCACACGGCGAAAGACAAGGTTTTGTCCAAAGTCATGAACTGGGTGTTAAGGGGGTGGCCACAGGAAAAGGAAGGGGAAGAATTTAAGACATTTAAAAGCAAACAAATTGAACTATCCGTTCTGAAGGGGTGTTTACTATGGGGAGAGAGAGTGGTCATACCCAAGAGTCTACAGAAGAGGGTGATGGGAACCCTGCACATAGGACACCCGGGGATAGTGCGCATGAAAGCACTAGCAAGGAGTTATCTGTGGTGGCCGAAGTTGGACCAGGACATTACCGAGTGGGTGGCGACCTGCCTGCCATGCCAAGAAACCCGGCCGACTCCACCACGGTCCAACCCACTGGAATGGGAAATACCCAAGGTGGTCAAGAATCCACATTGACTTTGCGGGACCAATGGCGGGGCAAACATTTTTGATTGTTGTGGATGCTTATTCTAAGTGGCTGGAAGTGGTGACCATGTACACCTCAACCACAGAAGCTACTATACAAGCCCTAAGGAGGATCTTCGCAACCCATGGTCTGCCAGACGTCCTAGTGTCGGACAACAGCCCCCAGCTGACAGCCAAGCACATGGAGTCATTCCTGGCCGACCTGGGAATAAGGCATGTGCTAGTTTCACCATTCAGTCCAGCTAGCAACGGCCGGGCGGAGAGAATGGTGAGAATGACAAAAGAAACTCTGACCAGAATGGGCCCAGGAAACTGGCAAGAACGGATTAACCAATTCCTGCTGGCCCAACACATCACACCATGTGCTGTGTGTTAACCGGAGCCCAGCCAAAATGTTGATGGGACTGAAGTTGAGGTCCCAACTGGACAGGCTGAACCCCAATTATCATCCTGATACACCCCTGGATTCAAGCAAGCTCACCCGGACACTAGCGGTAGACGAGCTAGTTTTCGCACAAAACTATGCAGGGGATCCCAAGTGGGTGAAGGCCACAGTCATAGCTGTCACCGGGCCGAAATCCTATCAAGTTAAGCTGGACGATGGCCGAGTGTGGCAAAGACACATCGACCAGCTCAGGAGTAGGCTGGGAGACTCCTGGCTTCGACAACCGGAGGCCAGCCAACAGCAAGACAATCCAGCACAATGCAAGTCTCTGCCCCGAGGACCATACAGAACAAACAACCAGGATGACCATGCCGGGAGCCGGACCCTAGCTACAAGAACCGAGGAGGACCTGTTCTCAAACCTGGAGGAGGAACGCGGACACCTACCTGCGAACCCCGAAGTCCAGCAGAGTCAACCGGGACCGGAGAACAGAGACGCGGAGGCTTCAGCCGCCACGCCTGGAGGCCGGTTCCAGATTATTCCACAAGCAGGTACCGGAGCAGCAACAGGCATGTCCGCACCAGTCAAAGACTCCCGAGGAACTGAATTGCGCAGGCCCAGTAGGACTATACGGCGTCCTGCGTACTTACGTGATTACGTGACTCACGTTAACTCCGGATTGGACATTCCACGAACTAAGAGGGGAGAGGTGTTACATACTGCCGTACGGAGTAAATTTGCATAACTGCCGCTGATTGGCTAATACAGTGGCGGGAGAATTAAACTGCTGTCAGTGGATGGCTAGGCTGCAGGGAAGCCCTTAAAAGCGGCTTTCCCTGCAGTCTGCCGGCAGTTCGTATTACATTCAGCTAAGGAGAAATAAAGGTGAACTGTTCCTACGTCTCGCCTCTTCTTTCCCGCGCGAATCTAACACCTGCATTCTAACCACTGCATCACCACAGCATAACTGATGTTGCAAAAGTTAGGTGGATATATTGTTTTGGATGGCTACTTGTCAGGTATATTTAATGACTTAATGACACCATGACTTGTGAGTTTGCCAACAAGTTGGTAGAGGTTAAGGCCATCTGATACATTCTGCACTGTTTTTGCAAGTTAGAGCTGGAAAAGCTGGTTCAGAAATTAAGGGATTCCTGGATGGAAAAAGCTGTCTAAAAATAATATGATAATACCATGTTCAAAGTACCTTCATTACCTAAAGACTAGTTTGCCATGTCAGAAGAAATCTATCACATGTAGTAGTAGAATAGATTTAAGATGTCCTAGTTGACACCTCTTAGCTAATTTAATAATTATTGTACTGTATTCTTTATTATTATTTTTGTACTACCGTACAACAATAATAATTGTCCATTTTTATTAGCTATATTCCTGCATTGTAGACTGCTTAGAGCTATTTCTGACTGAGGTGGCAAATGATCATTCCATTACACTGACCAGTGGTTCTTTCCATAATGTGGAACCTGACTTACAACTGCATGGCTTGGAACAGAACAAGTAACATTTTATGGCAAGGAAGAGCTAATTTAACAAAAGAGAAGGTAGCATTGGCAGATTCCTGCACAGGCCCTATCCAGGGCTAAGATGGAGGCATGCATGCAGCAGAGCAGTACGTTTTCTTTGGCCTGGCCACAGATGGCATGAATCACTTCACTTTGCAGCCCACTGGCCCAAACAACCTCTTCAGCTGAGCTGCACTGTTGCAGTTCATGAAATGAAATATGTAAATGAAGCTGAATAAACTATTTCTTTTTTTTCTTCTTCTTCAAAGAACCACAGCACATTATTCAGAACCTCATCATTGTAATCCGGAGAGTAAATAACCTGCTGAATGAAATGTGCCATTTCAGGGCTATAAAAACAGGAATTCATTATATCCCCTTTTCCTAATGGGACACTGTAAGCTGTGGGGTGGTGATTTTTTTTATTTATTTTTTTGGGAAGCAGCTGGAGCCTTAGTAGCTCTGCTGCCCCATAATTCACTGTAAATTGTAGGAATTCAGCCTTCGTCTGTGTCATTACCGGAAGATGGAGTGTTGGTGCTGCTCAGAATTAAGTTTGTATTCATTTTGCTGATTTTTTGTTTGTTTGTTTGTTTCTGATATTTGCTCCCCCTACAGAAACTGTTGCTATTATAGAACAATTCATGAGGTTGCATAGTTGACTATTCCACCTTTTACATACAGAATGTATCTTGGAGGTAATGGCAAAATGTAAATTTTCTCCCCCTATGACTTAATCCAACGCTTAAACAACAGAATAGATTAAAGATGCACCATACATATTAATGGGAGCTGTGAGTTACTGTGTTTTGTTTCCTATGAGCACAGCCCACGCACCAGCCTTGTCTTCCTCTGGTTTGCTCAGTCCTCCATTCAGCCCCAATTTCTGATCCAAGCGTTGATTTGACCTCCCTTCCTCCTCTTCTTCCTCCCATTCTCTTTCATGCTCTGTGACTGATAAAAACTGTCCCAGTAAATCAAGAAGAACAATAACCCCTCACTCAATCCATATATTAAAAACCCAAAGCTCAGCATGTCTGGTCATCGAGATAAATCCCCAAGTTATTGTCAAGGCTGAACACTGAGTTATGGTCAGCGACGCTATTGCTCTATTAAACCTTGCAGTCTCTTCTCTCTTCTGCACACGCTCCGTAGCTCGCACTGTCATTCAAGGCAGATAAATTACAAAAGATGATTTTCAAAAGCCTGCCAATTCCATTCTGTAGCTTGTCTATCCTTTATCACCCGTTTTGGGGTCTTTCTTTCTTTCTTTTCCCAGGTAAGCTGTATATTTTGTTAAATGTCACAGCAGTTTTGGATTACTTGAAATGCTGATCCTAGAGTCAGGCTTGTTTAATGAGATTAGAAACTGACCATTGATTCTTTCTTGAAGATCTGGGAAAGGATTTTCATCCAACAACTACAAAAGCCTTCCCTTATTTACTTCAGAGTTTCCAATTCTTAAGTCAATCTTCTCCTCCTCTCCTCTAACACGTTACATGCATAGGTATCCAAAGGAATGGAGTGGATGAAGAGAGGATATGAAGATTCAGGAAACATTTTAGTCCTCTCCCAAACCTCAGCCTAGACCTGTTACCGTTTCCTTACTTCCAACCATATACGCTACATACCACTCTTGAAAAACCAAATCCACATCCTGTGAGTGACTCAATACATTGCATACGCCTCTTAGTTGCTGGGATGTGGGACACAGTAAAATGGATTACAAGGCAGTTTCTAGATTAGAGATCTTAACTTGCATAGAACAATGTGAACATGCTTGAGGTAAAACTAGTGTTTGGTTGCACCTGTAGGATTCTAACCACATTATGGCAACATTTACCAGTATTGTCCTCACTATTAATGGGGGATGATGGATGTGGAATGGGTATAGATAAGGCTAGTAATGTAATCATTTCATTTCACAAACAAACTGTTTTTCTTTCTTTCATTAATTCATGCTCTTTACCATTTTGTCTTCTTAGACTCCAAGTCATAATCTTCCAAATGCCATGGTTTCCAACAGAGGGACTCAGAAATAATGACTTCTTCTCGCCAAGCTTTCACATAAGACTTAGTGAGAGATAGAAAGAGAATGATGCATAAATCTGAGTGAAGGTGATCTGATCTTACCTTGTGGTACATGCAGGGAAATGAAGATGTAGGTTTAATTATGAATAAAAGGATTAAACTGTATGTCAGAACCAGTAGTGCGTTTCAAATTCCGTTGCTACTGGTTCGCTATTGGGAGCGTGCGCATGCCCGCGGCGCTTCTGCGCATGCGCAGAGACGTCCAGGTGGGTGGGCGGAGCCTCCCACCACTCCGCTACCGGTTTTCCCGATCTGGGACGAACCGATAGCAACCCACCACTGGTCAGAACCATGAATTGATGCTATTTAGATTACTATGGGTGTATGAAAGTAAGTATTCATAGAATGATGATAGTGGCATGTCACATTTCAGTGAATAGTGACAATGAAAAAAACAGATATGAGGTTGTGAGGAAAATGTGCAAAGTTATGAATGAATGTGATCCAAGGAAAGGGGGAAGCTACTCTGCTACATGACATGAATGGATTGGTAGGAGTGAGATAAAAAAGCACACAAAAAGTGGTTGGGCCATTCAAAGATGTAAGAATAAATGAGAATGATGATTGTTTGCTGAGTATCTGTTGAATGTATTTCTGCATTGTCTTAATTTATTGCATCTTTTATTGTTAATGGCTTAGGGAACTGGCATAGACATTTATCAAGTAAAGAAAGAAAGAAGGAAGGAATTGAGTCATTAAAATTAATGCAAATTTGAAAGGAGCTACACCTTTTTTCAGGCTCATTCAAAAGACCATTGTGATGAATAGCCGTGATCTGCTTACAAAAGAACTAAATGTGTATTCTAGATAATTTTTGAAGCATGCAGAACTCTAATAAAAATAGATTAAAGAAAGCTAACTAGATGCAATTAGTTTGCAACTAAGCTCTCTGGTAAAATGTCTTGCTTTACCAATATAACGTTTATTCTTAAATCCAACAACACATACTGTACATATTGAAGAAAGCAAAACTCATATACAAGATGTACCTCCTTACAGGCACTAAAAACTGATCAGGCAAATTATTCCAGAACAAAACCAAGCTTTAGGTTTCATCGATGCTCTTCCAGGGGAGAAAATGCTTTCTTGGCTGTACAGGACAAATGGATCTATCTAGGCAAATTAGGTAATGAGTTAGAAAAGGAAAGGAGTAGGAAAATTGGGATCAGGAGTTATGGATTAAGTACTCCAGTAGATAGAATGGAGATGACGCCAGAAAGAATAAGAAGGAGCAGTCTAATAAGTCTTCTAGTGAAATCCATGAATATATTGGATTCCCAAGTATTAGAAGGAAAGCTGGTGTCCACAATTCAAGGGCTGTTATAAGATTGCCAATGGATTAATAGAGTATACTAAAAAGAAGTTGATTTGTAGCTATTTGTTTGATTCATATCTAATAACACCCAGGCCCACTGAGAAGTGAAGGCACACTTGCTTGGGTGGAACTCTTGTCTGCAGATTTCTATTCACAAAGAATTCAGAATGGGTCATTTTCCCCATCAAACTTTGGACTGACCAATATAGAGATGTTCTCCAACATTCATTGCAATAGGCATAGGCAGTTCTCAGAGAGCAGAGCTTTTTAATCTAATTGATATCTATAAGAACAATTCTAATTTAATTTCTGGAGAAAATAAATATACCTCATGCAATCCTTCAGAATTCTTCTTCAGAGTAGTCATCACAATAGTCTCATCTCCTTCCGATGTGCAAGTTCTCCATCCCTGTATATCACTTGAAAAGAAAGTGTTTGGAGAGAGAGTTCTAATTAGCTAAATTTGTCTAATTGATGTCCACAGAAATATGCTACCCCTGACCTGGATTAGTTAGCCCAAGTTAACACAAAACTGTTTCTATTCAAAAACAGTAGAGCATACTCATCCTATAGGTATTTGGAAGAATGCCAGATGCCTCCACTAGGTGGCAGACGAGCATGGTATTAATGTGGCTCTGGTATTTTGTTGTTTGATTTTCTTTTGTTTCTTTTGTTTGTGGTGGTGGTTGTGAATGTTTTTTAAAAAATAGTTTTTATTGAAAAGTATTAAAAAAGAACAAACATATAATGTGTATATACATATGTACATAATCACATATATACATAAATATACAAACAGAACTACAAACAAACAGCAAAAAAAAAGAAAGAAAGAAAAAACAAACCTAACACCACAAATCACAAGAAGACATATTCCAATTTCACAAAGCAGCCTAACGTATCTTATATATTACATACATCTTATGTGCATATTATATGTTTCTAATATGTTAATGTCAATATACTAGTATCACCATTTCAATTATCCATGTGCACTGGTTGTGAATGTTTTAAGTTACATGGGAACCTTTTAGTTTTGCCTTATGGGAACAAGGGAGCAATGCCCAGTAGGCATTCCTTGGGAACAAAATTGCTATGTCATCTATTCCTGTTTGCATTGTATTAGTTCATTTAATTTTGAACTTTGAGATAAAAAACGCACAAGGCTCTTAGGAGGTAAGAAACAGGCATCTGAACAACTGCTCTTCCAGTTCAAAACAAGGTGGTGTTGCTTTCCATGCAACACATATATGTCTACATTTGATTCCTTTTGTCCTGAACACAGGACAGTCAAGATCTGCCAGAGGCCCCCCTCCGCTTCTTCCAAAAGGATGGATTTTATCCAGCTTTCCCCAGCCTGTGGCCTCCAGACAGCCTGCCCAATGACTCTTAGGACTTCTTGTCTATAAGGAAACATCAACCTCCTGTTGGATTTTAATTTGTATAATCCTTCATTTAATGTTTCTGTTTTGGAATTAGGGGCATTGAGTTCCAACACAAGGAGAGGGCACTATATTGTGGAAGGATGCCACTGCACCTTGTAACAGGAAAAAAGTCCATGAACTGTGGAAATGAACAATAGACAGTGCAGTTACTTCTGCCCCCGTTAAGAGGCTCTGCTCATGGCTGTCAATGGGCTGACCAGATCAGTCCAAGCTGGCAGCACGCAATACAGATCCGGCTCTAAAAGGTTCATTTTTCTTGAGATCCCACAGTGCCAGTGTTATGACAACAACGCTGATAAATAATTTATGAAATTTGTAGCCAGGCTATGAGTGGCTCACAACAATCAAACAGTTATTACAACAAAATCAATAAAACTTAAAAGATAAAAGATTAGTGTGATGAAGAGAGGGGCCGCACTGTCCCTCACCAAAGGCCAGGGTGAAGAGCCAGGTCTTTACAGCTCTTCTAAACAGCCTCAGAATGGGGGGGGGGTCATCTGGGGAACTTCATTCCAGGGGGCAGGTGCTGCTATGGAGAAGATGTTTTAATGGAAGGAACTCTGCAGAACTGGACTGACCAGTTCTGGGAGACAGGCAGTTCTTCAAGTAACCAGGCCCTATGCCATGTAAAATCTGCTAAAATCAGCTTTGGAAAGAAACTTCAGAAGCATTGGTCCTAGCAAGAAAGGCCCTTGAGTTCTTCTCTGAAGTGACCGGAGACATTGTAGTGCCTGAGGCTTCAAAGCCTTTCCAAGAAATGTTAAGAAGATAGTAACTAAAGCTACTCAACTTAGATTAACACTTCATACAATCCTGTAAGTGTCACTCTTCTACCCCGAACTGTAAAAACGGTCCATCCTTTCATGCCATCTCAAATCAGGTGCCTGAGGAGAGCATTTCATTTATTTATTTTTTAATGATGGGGCTCTGCTTCAGATGGCAATTTGTCTTTTTCTGTGATAGGTGTCTCTCTGCATTCCTAGAAGTCTTGCTCCTCTGTGATGAAACACAGTAGCCCTGTTTCTTTTTGATTTATGTAAGAGACAGACATCTAGCCTGTCCTTCAAGACAACCCATTTCCAAGGCAGTTTGCAAAAGCAGCATAGGCATCTTCTTCCCTTCAAGGCTCACAGAGACATATGCACATCTTCCACAGATCATTTGAGCATCACAGCCTGCCTGTACGCATGACATCCTAATTTCATTAGACTTTCATTTCCAGTCTAATTCTGTCACACTGCTATGCACCACTGCCATAGATTAGTAACTTTGCCAAAACTCCACTCCACTAATGAGTTAATCCAAATGACCAAACGCCCAGATCAGGTTGAAAGCAAGAGAGACGGAAAAGGGGTGGGTTCATGTGAGAGACCATGTATGGTTTTCTTTATCTCTGTTAAATTAGCAGGGAGATGAAAAACAGTAGAGAGAGAAAAAGGGATTTCTTTGTTTTGCACTAAGAAGGGGGGGAGGGATTAAACAGAGGGTATCCTGTCTGCTGGACTTACATAGATCTTTCCTTATACTCACAAGCATTCTGTGGTAGAGATCACCAATAGAAAGAAGCACTGCAATCGTTTCATTGTGTAACAAGCATGCCATTACTATAAACGTGAATCTCTTTTACCCAAGTATGTTAGGGAAATTGCAACAATCATCCACCATAGATTGATGCTGCAAAATACTATCTTTTTCCCCTTAGCAAGTAACATTCATGGAACACCTATTCAAGATTATCCCTTTGCTTTGCCTTGTTTTTCTTTACTTTCCTAGATTTTGGACACTTTTTACAGTTTCTTGTGTAACTCCAGTGAGAATTATATTTACTTAGATATTAACATTAAGTAGCCAACCGGATTTTGGCCCACCTACCATTAAAAATGTCTTTTTAATGGTAATATAGTAAATAATGAATGACAACATGATAAATGATAACAAAAGAATAATGCAAATAAGAATATCTTCTGAAGAATATATATATAAGTTCAGCTGTCTGATACAACCACAGCATCTGCTCTTAGTAAGAAAGGAGGTGGAGGTGGGACCTGCCTTTGTTTGGTTCTGCCTTTATCATAACTATGTAATTTAGAATGGCCTTATGCAATTCCCATTTAAAAAATAGTTTGTTCAATGTAATACAGTGGATAAATTGGAAGTGGATAAATTGAAAGTGGGGATAGAACTGGACAAGTAAATGGAATCTTAGTGTAGGAGGTTAGTTCTCATATGGTGAGACATCAGTTTTGGCCATTAGCAGTGCAAGGAGATGGATGGAAATTAGGCCTCCTCACAGCCTGCTGCTTAGCTCAGGTGGGACAAAGAAGTACAAGAATTTGAAGTTTCATTTTATTATAAAAGAGCTTGTACTTGCTACATAGCAGTCACTAAATTTGAATTCTTTCATAATGGATTCGTAGCTTTTCTGCAAAAGAGTACTTTCCTGAGGTTCCTGGATTGTTATGTGCTTGGTTAATCAGTGTAGCCTGCCAGGAGAAGCCTGACACTATGGTACATGATTGAAACAGGGGTGGGTTCCAACTTACCTCGCTGCCGGTTCGCTCCCTCCCGCGCCGCGTGGGCGTGCCTCGTGGGCGCGCCTCGTGGGCGCGCGCATGCATGCGCAGTAACAAAAAATCTGAGAAAAATAAAAAAACAAAACAAAAACAAAGCCGAAAAAAAGATGGCGACCGCACGCACAGTGCTGGAAATCGGCTTCTGCGCATGCTCAGAAGGAAAAAAAATTCAAAAAAAAATTCAAAAAAAAGATGGCTGCCCCCACAGACCGGCACTGACCGATCCGATTCGGTGACATCATCGTGACATCACCAGCGGGCCGCTACCAGTTCAGGAGAAATGGTCCGAACCGGGAGGAACTCACCTCTGGATTGAAAGCCACCTCATGAATGAAGGTAAATACACATGTCCCAGGATAATGTTGCAAGTTTCAGGCTGACTTGGTCCCTGGGACCAAAGTTTTATTCTTCCACATTTTCGGGCTTGTGCTGAAGCCCGTCATCTGGGAACATCTCTCTCTCTCTCTCTCTCTTTTTCTGGAATATGTACACTATGCTGTTCTATGCTTTGTATTTATATGGTTCCTGGTTGTGTTTTTAGTTGTTAATTAGGGTGTTGATGGCTGGCTACTAAGTCATCAATTGTTGTTGCCTTGTGCTGCTGTAAGTACCTGATAGGCAGGAGGTACATCAGCACTCCTATTGACTGACAAAGGGCCTGTTTCTCAGGCTTCAATTATTTCTCTGGCTATTTTTGTCCCTGCTAGGCCAACAATAATAGTAACTGCAAAATTGAATGCATGTCCTTATTCATTGCAATGTGAGTCTACCAATGAGTTCCAGTGTCCTTATGTAACTGCTCACTCATGTTCTTGTAATCTGGTGGTTAGCTTCCTTCCTGTCTGTCCTCATTCCAGGTCAACCTCAAGGTCAGAGTTTTCTTTCCAGTCTGTTTCTAGTGCTATTAAATGCCAGGTCAGTCTCCATCCTAAATTCATTGCAGTTAAGGGGGCCAACCTCATGCATTTTACCAAGACATGGATGGGTAGGCTTGTGGGGCTTGAAGTTTTACTTGCAACTCTGGTTCAACATCAGTCTAGATGGCAGAACAAGTGGTAGGGACATGGCTGTCATAATTCAGGCTACAGTAGTGTGACTAAATCTAGCCTCTTCCATCCTTATTCTGGGATTGGTTTATTTGGTGATAAACCTCACAGACATAACTCAGCTAATGCAAAAACTTTACTCTATACAGTAAATGGAAGCAGCCATAATACAATATATGTTCTCAGAAGCATGCAGTACTTAAAACCTTCACTTATTCTAGATTTTAAATTCTAGTTTTCTTCATCTTATCTTCCAGAGTTAGGATTGAATTATGAAATGCTGTGTGCAAATATGGAATTCAAGTTTTATTCCTGAATGCACATTAAGAGTAATAAATGATAAAATTAAAGCATGTATAAAAATGAATGGAATGCTTAGTGAATACCCAAGACTCAGCATAGAAAGACAAGAATGTGTAAATGTTCCTTTGATTGTTTAATGTATGAATAGATATATCTATAAAGAAGACTTGTGCAGACATTATGTTGTTATGTTGCTTAAAGATATGAATGTGCATTTACTGTTGCATTTGAATGTATATTTGTGTGGAAATGATGCCATGCTGTCAGCCAAGAACCCAAATATTTTAAAATAAACGTTAGACTATATGATGCTACTAGAAGCATGATATTTACATTTGACAGGGCAAATAAGATGAACAATGGTAAAGTAGGCATATCCTATAAAAAATTAGAGCAAGCAAATGAGAAATCTTAAGATCTGCAAACTGTGGTAAAAATAGCAATAGCAATAGCACTTAGACTTATATACCACTTCACAGTGCTTTACAGCCATCTCTAACCCGGTTTACAGAGTCAGCATATTACCCCCAACAATTTGGGTCCTCATTTTACGGACCTCGGAAGGATGGAAGTCTGAGTCAACTTTGAGTCGGTCAGGATCGAACTTTTGGCTGTGGGTGTCCTGTCCCGCACAGGATTATTAATATTCCCCGCAATTGCCTTCACCAAAAACTCAGAACTGTCCCAATTAAGTCCAGCCACAAACAGACCAATGCTAGTCCACAGAGCAATGGCCAATGAGTCCACACGGCACTTGAAAGTTTCCCAATCAAAATAAACACACCAGACAAAATTAAATCCACAATACAAGAGGTATTAATAATCCCCAGCAACTCCCTTCACCAAAACTCCAGAACTGTCCCAATTAAGTCCTGCCACAAGTAGACCAATGCTAGTATACAGAGAAATGGGCAATGAGTCCACAAGGCACTTGAAAGTTTCCCAATCAAAATAAACACACCAGACAAAATTAAATCCACAATACAAGAGGGTTCACGAGGCAAGAAAAGTCCAGGGTTTTCAAGGCAGGGTGTCAATCCAAAACAAGGCAAGAATCACAACAACCAGCAAACACACAGCTAGCAAATAAACACGTTGTTCCCAGCATCACTTCCATCTGTCTGCTGTGCTAAATAGCCAGCTTCTGGTACAGCCCATCAAGAAGGGCAAGGCTTTCTCATGAGTAATTGGCAGTTCCTCTTCCTCATCACTGACTTGCTCCAGCTGCATGCTTTCTCCACCTGAAGCCTCAGGGCTGTCCTGCTGCAGCTGTGCTTGAGCCAAATCCCTCTCAGACGGCTGCTTGGAGCCATTGACCAACTCCCCTCCAGACATACAATCAACTGCAGTGATTCACTTAACAACTGTGACAAGAAAGGTCATAAAATGGTGCAAAACTCACTTAACAAATGTCTCACTTAATAACAGAAATTTTGGGCTCAATTGTGGTCATAAGTCAAGGACTACCAGTAGTATGTAGTCTATTGGGGAAAAAATGAACGTTTGTTAAAAGAAATCAAAACAGCTGTGCATGTGATCTTGTTCTTCCCATTTTATAATATGGTAATAAGAGTAGAGTATTAGGAGAAGCATAAAAGTTTATTACTGTAGAGAACGGGGTCAGAAGTGTGAATGGTAAAATAAGAAAAAACAGGTATTGAATTAATGAAGAGTACAAAAGTAAATGACCAGTAACAAATGTACACAACTTAGTCCTTTAGAAAGAATGAACAAAGATCCAAGACTAAGAAAGTTATGATTGGATGGAGTTGTTGAGATCCTCAAAAAGAAACAGACACTCCACTTCCTTAGGGTCTTGCGAAAAAATAAAGTGGAACAACTACTGATGACCTCCTTTTACCGGTCCATAATAGAAAGCGTCCTCACTCATTGCATTACGGTGTGGTACGCTGGCTTGACAGCCGCAGATAGAAAGACATTACAGAGGGTGGTGAGTACAGCACAAAACATCATGGGCTGTCCCCTGATAACACTAGACGAGATCGCTAGGGCTCGCTGCCTTAGAAAAGTGAGGAAAATCCTCAGGGATGACTCACACCCTGGTCAGCCCTTCTTTATTCTACATATATAGAATATATATATAGAATAAAGATATAGAAGCATAGGCAGCCGCACAAACAGGCTGAAGAACAGTTTTTATCCGTGGGCTGTCAGACTCCTGAATGAAAAATAACTTTACAACAACATAGTACGATTGACTTGTGGGACCGGGGCAACGAGCAATACGTTCACATAGTGCAATAGGACTGGGTGTTTGTTAGTAGGATTTCACTGTGAGTTGTATTGTGTTGGGGGGGGTGCACAAAGGGAGGCTCAGCCAATCTCATTGTACACATGTTGTACTCTGACAATAAAGGGTTGAATTGAATTGAATGAGAAATGCACAGAATCAAAAGCAATATATGAAGTGGTGGAAGCAAGTATAGAAGGATATGGAAAGGTATAATAGAAGGCACTGACTTATATTAGATATAGTTTTCCTTTCTTTCCTCTTATTTGCTGCCTTTAATTCCTGTTGCTTATTATTACTCCTTTTCTGCACTGTGCACAATGTTGCTTATCCTAAAAGAGAACATTGATATATATTCATGTTCTTTTTTTCAATAGGCTGATATACCAAAGTTTTGATTCTAAAATACATTAGATAAGCTCTTCAAGATCATCAAATCAGAATAGGCTATTTAGATCATCATATCTAATCCTTTGCTCAATGCAGTTGGATCATTTTGACTTTAATTTCTGCCTTAATCTAGAATATTACTTTTCCACCCAATTTTTCTATTGAGTGCAAATTTGATGAACCTTCCTTCCTTCTCTTCATCCTAGACATTAATGAAAATACTAAATCGAGCTAAGACAAAACCCTTTGATACCTACCCACAGGTACCTCCCGCGAGTTTAGTGAAGAACCATTAATGATATGGTCCTAAGTAAACTGTGGATTCACCAATCTGGGTGGCTTTCAGCTCATATTTAAGCAACTAACTCATCAGAATGCATGAAGTACTTTCACAGAAGCTTTGCTGAAACCAAGGCAATAATGTCTAGTACAAGGTCTCCAACCTGTGGGCCGTGGCCCACTACCGGGCCATGGTATAATTGCCCCTGGGCTGCATGAGCGTCCGACTGCTGCGCTCGTGTCTACACGCACACATGGCCCCACTTGTGCAAGCATCATCACAGGCAGTCACGGCCCCACTCGTGCGAGTGTCATAATGGGAGTTCGTGGTCCCACTCGCATGAGCCTTGTTGCGGGCATTCGTGACCCCACTCGTGCAAGCATCAACACGGATGCTCGCAGTCCCACTGATGCAAGCCTCATTGCGGTGCTTGTGGTCCCACTCACATGAGCGTCACAAACGTCATGGGCGCTTGCATGCACCCATACATGCGCCTGCCCCTCTCACAAAATCATCCCCTCTTTCCCACCTCCCCCTGCTCCAGGCCACCAACCTGGAAAGGTTGGGGAACTCTGCTCTAGCATTCCCATAATGCAATGTAATAAGAGTTACCTAATCACAAAAGGAAATAAACTTAGCCCGAGAAACCATGTTCTTGAGAAATCCATCCTGACTTCTAGCAATCTTTGCATTACTTTAGGGTGCCTCACTTACTGATCAATTGTTTTATGATCTGCTCTAAAATTTATCAGGAATTGAAGTCTGACTTATTTGATCATAATTCCCTGGGTCCTTCTTTCCTTTTCCCATTCTTTTTTGAAGATAAATGCAACTTTTGTCTTCTTCTAGTCATTTCCAGGATTTCACAAGGATAATTGACAGAGGTTCAGATAGATCATCTGCAAGTATAGTACTCTAGGATCCAATCTATATGTGTTGGTGACTGGAACTCATTCTAGGTCAATAGCTATTCCCTGACAAGATTGAGTTGCAATCCAATAACATCAGGAGGGGCAGAGGTTGTTCACGCCATTGTAGAGAAAAACATACTTTTCTTTTATGTACACCATTTTTTTTCTCATAGAATGGAAGGTGTCTTCCTCTTTTCTCTTATACCAGAGGATCTATCTCTTTTAAGATTGCATTTGCCACTTTTTATAATTACTTGCATATTACATATAATTTTTAAAACAAATTAAAATCTGGCACCCAATTAATTTGCTAGCACCTCTTTAACTGATCAAAATTAATTAACCAAAGAAGTTAATTCATTTTAGAAATCAACTCAAATAGATCATGTTTTCTAGAATATGAATGTTTTGGCAAGCATATAGGAGGGAATGTAAATACTGAAAATTGAAATAGAGTCATAGTATGATCAAATAGGAGAGTAGTATACAACATGCAGTCATAACCAAGAGGAAGGTGGGTAGCAGTACATCCTATTAAACCACAGTAACTGTGCCCATATAACATTTAGAAGATTCTAAGAATATTGGAACAAATTCTTCTGCCTTTGATTTACTTCTCACCATGGATGCTCATAATAAAAGCTAAGAATCACAGACAAAGCCAAACAAAAACAAGAGGTGGCTTGACTTGGCTACAAAAATCTGAACAAATATTAGGGGGCAGCAAAGACATACACGAAAGATCTGATTGCTCTCATGGAGTAGTTCCCTGGATTTTTGCAGCCCGGTATCAAAGGCCTAGTAGAGACTAGAGTAGCTTTTGAATTTTCAATCCCTATATTTTCAGTAGGATATATACAGACAAAAGTAAATCCTCTACTAATTATTAAGGCATCTTCTAAACTAACATAAGAAACAATAAACACTGTGCCAGACTAAAATATTTTGCTTCTGTTTACTGAACACTGGACTCCAATAGAATAAACAATGCCAATTTTCTTTAAGGGAAACTAATTGTCTATCATATTTTACACCAGGGGTGGGTTCCGGATTTTCCTACTGCCGGTTCGCTCAGGGACGCGACGCACAAGCGGGTTGCAGGTGCGCATGCGCATGCGCAGTACAAAAAAAAGCTGCGCATGCGCAGAAGCAAAGAAAAGATGGCGCCGCCTATGGTGCCACCGAAAGAACCGGCTCGGGAGCATGGCAGGCCTGGGTCGCTGCCGGTTCTAGCGACCCAGGCCACCACGTTACTAATGGTTCTATAGAGCCAGTCTGAACCAGTAGGAACCCACCTCTGTTTTACACACTGGATAATCCTTCTAGTATATTTGCTGTGTTCTGCAAGTAAGAAATGGACACCTACCTAGGAAGTATGTAATGTTCTCTGTCTCTGCCACTAATAAACTACCCAGCTACCCCAGTTCCTGGTTTGCAATCTGCTCCCCTAGAAAACCCACCCTCTCTCCAAGCCAACTGCCTCCAGCAAACAAGCTTGTCTGTCTAACAAGGCCCTAATAAACACAGTAATCAGACTCGGCCTGCTCAGCTCACCCCAGGAGCATCACTGCAAATTGGTGATCATTTCTCATTGTGAATGATGACACAGGCGCATCACCTCACCCCCGGAATACACCAGCACATGCCAATCCTGCTAAAACAACAAGAAGAGAAATGAAAGGCCTGCCTTAGCCAATCCGATTCCCTGCTGGCTCTAATTATCCAGATGGGAGTTTCACAATTGCTCCCTCCACTAACTCCCATCTAAAAACTGCTCTGCCGTCTGTAGACTTTGGCTGGCTTTCTGCGTCAGTGTGTGTGTGTGTGTGTGTGTGTGTGTGTGTGTGTGTGTGTGTGTACCTATTACCGCTCCTGCCGAGTGGATAGAGTTCCTAATGAGTCTTGACACTAATGGCTGAGCGAGACAGTGTAATTATGTATCCCCTCCTGCTTAGAACAGCCCTGGCAGGAAATGACCCCAGCCCTCACACCCTTCCACTCCAAAGAAACCAGTAAAAATGCCTCCCCAGCAGGGCCAGCTGGTCTTCTCTCTTCCTGCCTTCTGCTACCTTCCTACTTCTCTCAGCACCATTGTGCAGGTGGTGAACAACATAATGTTTTGGCCTAACCCAGGCTGGCTCCAGTTGGAAATCTTAAGGATTCCTGTTCAATTATCTCTTCACCGGCAGGCAATATTTGCTTCTACTTGCCGTCTGCTCAGCCCGAATAGCAGAATCCAGGATTTTTTTTCTTCTTGTGAGAAAAATAAAAAGGGTAGTGTTTTCATATGCTTCCAGAAGATGCAGACAAGTTTTCTCAACCTATTCAAGTGAAGCAAGCTTCATAGCAGGCAAAAAATAAGGAAGGAGCTGTTACATGTGCTTCTGAAATTTCTGTGTTGATTGTAAGTGCAGGTGTAAGGAGCCAAAACTACCTGCTGAACTAATTATGATAAGAAGCAGATGTTGTCGGCTAATGAGGAGGCAGAATCCATAAGAAATATCATAGACAGGAATTTGTCTCTATTGCGCGCAGTAAATGGCTTACAGATTAAAGCCATCCTTTCTAACTCCGCCAACTCTTCTTTCTGAAGAGAGAGAAGCATCCTGTGAACAAGGATTTTCTAATGAGTACTGACTTTCATCACTGTGGCCAGAGTCGGAAGGAGGTGGGTCTAGGACCCCAACTGTCTGGCCCAGCAGTGTTCTACACATAACTTTGGACTTTCTTCCACATTTGTAGTTAGAACTGAAGACTACGTAGTCTGCCTTCCACTTCTGAGCTAGCAGTAATAGAGATTGTTGTGTGCTCCAACTAACAAGCAATCCTTCAGCTTCTATACAATGCATTTGAGGGGGATGAAAATGTGAGAAAGATCAAGTGGAAAAATTTCAGTACAATTTTAAAAAGGTCTGAGGGTGAAATCAGCCTTGTGCTCCCCCCCCCCTTCCCTTTGAGCAGGGAATTTCCAATCACTCCATTTGCCGTTGTTCCTAAACTCTCCTCTTGCATCCAGATTCATCAGCTAGGGCTCAATGAACTGTACTCTCAAAATGTGAGTGCTTATTCACAGGTATTCTTCAAATCATAACACATATGCCTAAATCAGATTTCTTTTTACTCTTTTAGGAGGTAAGTTTCATCTACTTCACTGATATCCTTTGTCAATGTCATCCTCGTCAGTATTATTATTGTCATCATTTTCTTTTATGTTAAGATCATTGCTCATATTTTTTGTAAACTAGCAATGTGATTTAATTTTAAATCATAATCAAAAAGGAATACGCAATTCTCAATCCCACATGTCATACATAGATTTTCTACCTAAAAGACAATTACTAGATAGTATTAGAAATGTGTTAGATATTCTACAGTATTTGGAGCAGCACAATGAAAAGCAGACATTGATCTTCTTAGATTTAGAGAAGACCTTTGATAATTTGAATTGGATTTTCTTGTTTAGAGTTCTGGAAGATATGAACTTTGGAGATAATTTTATTAAATGGGTAAGATCGATTAATACCTCACAGAAAAAAAACAAATAATTCTTAATGGAGAATTAATGAAATCTTGTGAGATTCAAAAAGGGATAAGACAAGGATGCCCACACTCTCCCCTCTTGTTCGCTTTAGTACTTGAGGTACTGAAAAGAGACATAAACAAGATGAGAGAACTGTGGGAGTAAAGATTTAAAAAGAAACCTATAAGTTAAAAGCCTTTGCTAATGATCTGGTGTTAGTTTTGGAAGATCTATTAGAGGGAATAGAAACATTAATGTGAAAATTAAAGGACTCTGGTATGTTAGGAGGTCAAAAGAGTTGAACTTTACATTATAGTATGATCTTAAAGAGGATTTTTACAAAATGATGTATTGTTGGTACTTGATGCCAGGGAAATTTTCTGGAATGTATAAAGGGAAATGTGTATAACATGAAGGGACATTCTATCATGCATGGTGGACATGTAAAAAAAGCTTTAAAAGTCTGGATTCAAATACACACATTGATTTTAAAGGTTATTTGCCATTGAAGCCAGAACAAATTATTTTTGGACTGATATGTACATAGTTAGAAAAGAGTCATGGAAGACTATTTTGATTTATGATACCTGCAGTGATATATTACATGCACAAAAATGGAAAGTTTCGGCACTATCCACCATGGGGGAATGGTTGGTGAAATTGACAGAACTTACTAGATGGCCAAACTGACTTCTTTGATTAGATCGACTCTTTACAGAGTTTCTGCATAAAAAAGAAAATGATGACTTATGCTTTTGATGATTAGAAAGAATAGGTTATAGAAAGAAAGAAAGGAATTATGATGTAACCTTCGAGAGAGAGGTTTGATTAGCATTGCATAACTGCCAAGAAGCCATTTCTTTATATTTCTTTTCAGGTTTTCTGTTCTTTTATTTTCTCTTTTCTATCTCTTATTTCTCTTTCACATTTACTGTACTTTTTCTTTGAATGTACTTATATGTAAAAACTTTTAATAAAAACTATTTTTTTTTTAAAAAAACCATGGAATTCTCATAATCATAACAATAATAAAAGTTTATCACTTGGGAATCTAAAGTTGCTCATAAATGGTTCCCCTTCCATTTGTTTTGTGTTTTCCCAGCTCATCAAGCATTATTTACTGCGCTATTCATTTTAGAACAAGGGCTCATTAATAGCAATATGTGCTATTGTACGCTGCCTGCTTGGGAGACATGATAACAGAGCAATTTTGAATTTTCTTCAGAAATATTTGTTGGTAAAACAGCACTGTGCAAGATTTTTCATGCATGTATAATAAACAAGTTTTATCACAATTCCATTATTCTGGATCTTTTCTCCCTCCTTTCCATGTATGATTACATTGTTTGGGGTGGTTATGGCAGGGAGAACTTTCAATTCTTCTGATTCACAGCCTTCTAGCCGTACCCTCTGCTCATATCCCACCACTGATCCTTTTACTACTTCTAAGATAACTTTTCCCTAATATTGGAACAAATGGGATTTTGTGTTTTTAACTTTATACAATGAGCAGAATCTCTTTGTAAGATGAGTGGTAAAATAAAAAAATCAAATCAAATATAAAATAACTTCCTGGAGAATGACAAGAGTTGGACGCATTTCTAAGGGCTGTGCAAACTCTTGGAGAGATGCATTAGAATGAATGAATACACACAGACACACATTTATATACATATATAATGACATTTAAGCTGCAGGCTTATGTAAATTGGGACATCTCAAGGGCTACAAATGTATTTATTTATTAAAATTATATGGCACCCATCTTGCTATCAAGTGACACTGATATATATATAAAATCATCATCTTAGCCATTGTCTGTCCACTGCAGGATGAAGGCCTCTTCCGCATGTGAGTGTCACTTGATAGCCAGATGGGTGGCATATAAATTTAATAAATAAATACATTTATAGCTCTTGGGATGTTTTCCCAAATTACATAAGCCTGAAACTCAAATGTCATATTATTTTTTTAATGATGCACCTATATGCAGAAGAAAAAAATGCCTTTTTGAAATAGAAATCAGCGACCTTTAAAAACTGCCAGTCAAAATATTTACGCCAATAACCATATCAAACAGAGGAAATATAATACAATAACAAGGGAATTTGAATAAAGAAACTTATATTTAAGTTCTCTCCCCCCCCCCATCCAGCTTCCCCAGTTAAACTTCATAAAACAGTAGCATCAGACAGACACACTAATTGGGTCCAAAACCATCATGTTAAAAATACTGATTCCCCCACTCATTTCTTCCAGGAGTCCTGACTGAGAGAATACTTTCAGAGTTACATACTCCCCTTTACCATGTTCATCAGGCACACCACAAGAGCTGAGGTTTGCATGCAGTCAATAAGAGCTAGGAAATGTGCCCCGGGTTGTGTATGGCAGAGCCTTGTCAGTGACTTCTGTAACAGGACGTTTTACATTTAGAGCCACTCTTTTTCTAAATCTCTTTTTTTTTCTTGGAGGATTAGATATGCCAGACACTGAGTCTTCCCACAACATGGCTGAATGAATGGAATTAGCTTAATTCTGTCCATGACTGGGTCTCTTTTGGGAATTAGTTGAAAGAGCTAATTAACTCCTTTTTGGATTTATTAACCCTGTTCCCATTGACCCAGTTCTGAATGTTTCAATCACTTCAAGTCACTTTGTATTTCTCAGCCTAACCTATTTCACGGGATTGTTAAAAGAATCAGGGGAAAGAAAATCATATGTGCTGCCTTGGGCTCCTTAGAGTATAAATATAATATGTAAACAAATCAGCAATGCTGTTTGTTTAGGCTTTAAGACTGGCATACATTATTTTCACTATTTTTTTGCTCAAATATTTCCTCCTTGTGGTATCATGCCCTTCAGGATTAAGAAGTTGGATCGTCTTACGCTGGGATGTGCATGTTCATATTTCTGCCACCATGTGGCAGCACAAGGTAGTTACTCTCCCACAAGTTGCAATACTTGTTGCTTATCTCTACCAGCTTTGTAACTCAACTGCTCAGGAAGTGGGAGGTGGGAGCTTTTCTTATTTTTGTATCTGCCAGCTGTCACTGAAGGCACCAGGGAAAGCATGAAAAGATTTCTACTAAGTTCCAGTGAGCAGCAGAAGTAGTGATTAGATTTGTTCTGTCTTTCGAGAGTGTGGGGAGGAGAATGCTTCTGCCTTTATTTCATCTTATCATTTTATTGGGAAACCTCTTCATTCCCCTTGGTTCACTTTCTATTGTTCTTTTTTTCTATGTGGTCTTTATACAGGAGCATAAATTGTCTCCTGTTGCTCATCTAATCCAACTATGCCTTCCCTGTCTGCTTACTGCACAAAGAACTGTTAGGAGATGCATTCAGGTCTCCCTAGCACACCGTCGAGTTTAGCCTGCAGGTCCCCCACTAAAAATATTCTATAGACAGCGCAGTAGCTGCCAGCTTGGTTCCTGTGCTGTTATTGGACAACAGCTCCCACCATCCCTACCAGAAGATTATGGGTCCTGAACTCCAGCAACAACTGAAAACCTGGGATTAGGAACAACCAAGATAGTTGAACAGGTATTCCCCCCCCCCCAAAAAAAAACCTAAGAAAAGATATAGACAGAACCTCTGAAGCATATATGCATTTAAAAAAAAAGATACTGGGACAGCTCTCTAGTGAGATTAAGCCCATTTAGTCTCTTTCTTTAACAGCAACCTTTATTATTTGCAAGTCCTCCTATTAAGCCCCAGAGGGAGGAACAAAACAAGGCATGCCTTATTACCTTTTACAATGCCAGATGAAGTCCATGCCACTAAATATCCTATGGGCACAATTAATACACTCATTTACAAAGAGAAACCTTTAGCCAAAGTAAGGCTGAACTCTGGATGCAAAAAAAAAAAAATCATTCTCTCAAGCCACACAAATTCATCATTAATCATTGTGTATAGTAGCATGACATGTTGTGGTTATTGTGTCTGTAGATCCCAACTAACAATTCCACCATCCCTTTTTAAAAAAAAAAAGCTGTGGGTGAACATCCCTTTAAAAAGCAAAGGGGATTCTGCTTAATTTAATTAACAGAGCCCCATTGTCTCCTTGAGTAGAATCACACCCCAGGTAGAGGCAATTTGGGCTTTTGGTTCTAGGCAAAAAGCTGACAGGTGGCTAGATTGCCAATTATCTGAATCTGACATCCAGCTTATTCAGCTGATTTCAACAGCCTGAAGTATTAATGATCTGCCTAATGCTAAAGCTACACATTTATTAAAGATGCTTTATATAAAGGAAAGAAAGACATATGATGTGCATTTTAGAAGGGTGATATGGTGAAGGAAGGACCTGCTGCATGGACAATTTCAAAGTATAATGAATTGTGTTATCAACAGGACCATGTGCTGTTTTCTTCATCTCCCTTCACGTATGTATATATTTGCATGTTTATATACTGCCATAACCACAAGTCCAGTGGTTTGGATTATCAATTACCTACTCTGCTGTCCCAGAGGATTGCAGATATCCCATCTTATGCTTTTAGGAATCTACTCTTTCAGTTTACAGGCTGATTTCACAAGCTGTTAATTTATATTTTATTTCACCTTCTTTTAGACTAGAACTATTCTCAAAAGAAGAATAGTCCTCTTGCCATGCATAGCTTAATTCACATTGTTGTTTAATCACACTGACATTCATTCAGGCATACAATTTCAAACTTGTATAGCAGAGGTCTTCAAACTTGGCTGGCTGGAGAATTCTGGGAGTTGAAGTCCACAAGTCTTAAAGTTGCCAAGTTTGGGGACCCCTGTTGTATAGTCATTATTAAAATAATCCCAAAGCAGCAAGCAATTAATAAATAAGTTACAATAAAAAGTTACAACCTTTAATAAAACCCACATGATTAAAACCATAAACAGCTAAAAACAATTGTGCAAGACATTATTCTTTAAAAAAAAATACAGAAGGTAAAAGAATGCAGATGTAATCAAGACAGGCTTGGCATCTTGGATAGTTTATATGCCACACATTAGAGGAAAAATATCCAGTGTTATTGGATCCACAATTAAAGTGGCTTGGTGTAATTTTTATAATTTATTTGACCTTTAATTGAAGTGGTTCTAAGCAATCTCAAAGCTTCCTGATCTGACATGTTCAACTTCCTTCTAACTAAGCATTTCATTTATTTATCTATGAAATAATTCCCCTCTCCTCCCCACACACCATTTCATCAGTTCAGGATAAAATGTTCAGGATTCTTAACTAGGGCCATCTCTAAGTTTTATATAAATAACAACTGATAACAATTGCCCCAAACAAACGTGAGACAATAAGTTTATTTTTTGTAAAATCACCATATTGTAAAGTTCCCCTGAACCTTTTAAGCTGAAACATAACGGACTGACCCTCTGAGAAGTATCAAACATGCCAATAAATTTTATTCAGTTTTGCTCATTTTTCTTTAAATCCCTATTTAAACAAAATTAAAGACATATATCACAAAAACTTCTTTACAGTAGAAGATGAAAACTTTATATGATTTGAAGAGAAACCAAGATATATTTTGTTTCTCACAAGAATTTCAGGAATGTTTTCTGTTTGTCCTTCCTGGTTGAATCCCCAATTCAGCAGCTTTTTCAAAGCTGACTTTATCTGTCACTGAGTAGACAATCAGGTAAGCACCCACCCACCCCATATTTCTACTCAGTTATATAGTATTAGGCATTATGGACCTTTCAGCTTCCAATTTTTTAAAGAATGTGTTGTTTTTGTTTTTATTTTTCACACTATTGTCTCCCTCAAAGATAGGAAGTTTTTATCTTCATATACTCTTGTC
The DNA here is from genome assembly GCA_003457575.1 of Thermophis baileyi. Taxonomy (NCBI): domain Eukaryota; kingdom Metazoa; phylum Chordata; class Lepidosauria; order Squamata; family Dipsadidae; genus Thermophis; species Thermophis baileyi. Next base: position 2,028,323 of record QLTV01002419.1, on the reverse strand, counting down.
AGTCAACTTTTACGGGTAGGATAGTTCATGATGTAGCTGTGGTGACCTGTTTTAGAATATGCATTTGGTTTTAAATTCTGCTGTTATTTTTCAATATTTTAAAACTCTTCTCTTGTAAACAAGGCAAAAAAAGTATGAAAATGTTAATAAAGAATCTTTGATATTTGGTAGGCATCATTGTCTGATAAGGGTCTTACATACATGAAATTCCTAATCTGTGGAACATCTTGCTTTTGGAAGTTGTGGGTGCTCCATCACTGGAAATTTTTAAGAAGAGTTTGGACAAACGTGTGTCTGAAATGTTATAGGGTTTCCTGCCTGAGCAGGGGGTTGGACTAGAAAACCTCCAAGGTCCCTTCCAACACTGTTATTCTGTTATTCTGAAAGTTAGGAACATGAAAAAAGAATATTAATAGGATTGAGGATATTTGTTTCTCAAATTGTCATTTGCAATTGAATAGCACATGATCAGTACATGAATTAAACACGTGAGTAATACTTTCTTGTTGTCCGATATTTGATTGGCAATAGATATTCATTGGATCAGCTTTCTACCAATAGTGTCAGTGTTCACTCTCTCTGCATTGTCTAGATTTGGGGAGACTCAGTTCAAACCCAATCTTAGCCATGAGATCACTGGATGAATTCAGGCCCGTCATTATAGTATCCATTCACTCCTGCAGCTCCTTTGCTTCTCTGCAGCCTTTCTTTATGCAGGCCAGAATCTAAATGGAGGTGTTGCTCCTGATTGATTGAACATGAGCACAACACAGCACAATTCCAGGCCTTGCACTCCTCGGGTTCCAGGATGCAAATAATTGTACTATACCCGCATTCAAGCAAACATGATTTCAGCTTCTCTTCAAGCCCCGTCTCCTGATTGGATACATGAAGGTTGAAATATTTGTGTGCATTATGATCTCACTGGTGAAAAGGACGAGTTGTAACAGTTAATGGTCCATCATTTGGGAGTACCAATAAATCACCTAGATATTATCCCATAGGTCATTAGCACTTTTTTAAAAAAGTCTATTTTCCCCCCCAGAGACTCGTTAAAACCCAAACCACCATGTTTGTGTTAAATTCGACATTAACCCAGGAGCACAGCAGTGCCTTCTAAAAACTCCCACCCTTTGCCAGGTAATACGGTGGCTTCCTTCCAAGCCTGTGCTTGTATTACATCTACGCATCTGGTGCCACTGAAGTTTTTTAAACATGGAACATTTGTACTGCTTTTTTTGGACACAATTCTCTCATTCTGCAGCAAAACAAACCTCTTCTTTCGCAGCCACAACACAATAACAAATCCACCCCCTGAATGTGCTCCATTCCCATTTTCCTTCTCATGTGGGTGTGCAAACAAATGTCCAGATGAAGGAAGTAGGTGGGCACATATGATATCAGCCCAGTTTTTGGCATGGAAAGGCACAGCTACATGTTTCCTAAATGTCAGGGAATGAGCTCCAAGGCCATGTGGGATCGCCAGACACCTGCTCCCCACTATTCTCAGCCTTGCCTTCTGCTGTTGTCATTCTGACACTCGTGGCTTGGAAACATTTCAGCCAACATTCTCAGCAGGGCAATTATATGGCGCTTTGCATGCTTCTTATTGCTGTAAGGCAAGTGATTGCCAATTGCTGTAGGAAGTTGCCAAGACCCAAGAACACAAACCATGAGACCCTCCCCATAATGAACTGAACAGTATGAAGGCAGGCATCTTGAGGACCTGTGCTCCTTCCACTATGAACTTCATGTGCCCTGAAGGCTGAGGGCCAACAGGGTATCTTGGAATGTCACCAAGGATTTCCCAGAACTTTTCCAAGCCTTTTCCTTGGAATCCAAGGATTCCAGCTTTTCCTAAAGTTGGTGCTTTAACAGAAGACCCCCAATGGGGAAAACATCCCAGAAGCCAATAGCACAACCCTTATTGAGACCAGAAATGTACAATGATTCCACAGTGACCTGAGATATTGCCCAACTATGTTCTGTCCACAATAATTTGGATTGTGGACAGGGAGGAGAAGAGAACTAAGTCTAATGAAACATTTGAATGGAAGGAAAATAAGTAAGCAAGCCTTTCAGGAACTATTGGAAAAAGATCTCCAGACTCCTCTATTTCCACAGACAATCGAATTCAAACACAATCCCAAAAGGGGGAAAAATAACAGTGGGTGAAAAATTACCTTCTGCCCTATTGCCCTCTCAGGGACATTCTCTTAAAATAACAATGTAATCATTTTTTTTTACTCCTTCTGAAATGAAATGGTCTGCTAAGCCTATTTACAAGCACTCCCAATATTCTATTAATCATATAACAGATGAGACAGTTTATTAGTAATCTAACTGCAGCTAGAACAAATTATATCATTGCTAGTGATCAATCAGCTGAAAAAATATGTGCTCAGATTATTTAGAGTCTTCCAAGTAGTGACAATATAATCACTGGAGTCTACAGTTATTTCAGCATTGTCAGGCCACCAAAAGTCATTGTCTGTAGGCAGCTAAGAGTGACTTGGGAGAGAATTTCAGCAATAAATATTACAGCATGCAAGGTAATGCTCCATAAAAACTTGGAAACTTTTCCCTGTCTGCAACTTTGCTCTCTTTAAGTAATGAATGCAGCAGTAAGGCTGGAGCCAATTGCTCAACCTTTTCAGGAGGGTCACATGACGTCTAGCACTGCTCAAGTACCAGATGGAGGCAACTCTCAAGTTCCTTGAAAAGAGATGAAAGAGGCTATGTAAATCCAAGCACCATAGAAGAGTTCTGTGGGATCAGTCCAGCACTGTTTTCCACAGCAACCAGGCAGATGCCTCTGGAAACCCAGAAGTGAGACTTGAAACAATAGCATTCTCCTGCCCAGTATGTCTTCAGTATAGGGATGATAGATGGATGTCCAAGCAAAAATTTGATCAGCTGCATCCGAAGTCTGCTAAATGGGGATGGCACTAAATGCTCATTATAATGCTCTTTGATAAGATTCTTATGGTAGGTTAAATCAAGCTATTCTATATTAGTCAATACTAAGAGAAGTGGGAGGGAGAGAGAGAGTCAGTTTAATGTAAAGGTGAAGACATCAGGCTAGGAACTCTAATTGGGAGACCATGAATGGGAGGGAGGGAGGGAGGGAGAGGGAGAGGGAGAGGGAGAGGGAGAGAGAGAGAGAGAGAGAGAGAGAGAGAGAGAGAGAGAGAGAGAGAGAGAGAGAGAGAGAGAGAGAGAGAGAGAGAGAGAGAGAGAGAGAGAGAGAGAGAGAGAGAGAGAGAGAGAGAGAGAGAGAGAGAGTTAAAGATCATCTCATCAGCATAAAATAAGAGAAAGGGATTAAACAAATCCTAGTGACTGTTATTTTCCCTCCACCATTATTTTGTATAATGGAGATTTTTGATTGCTTCTCCAGGGCTGGGTTTCAAAACTGGATATAAACATCTTCCTCAAAATTCATATCTGGGCAACAGTTGCTGTCCTCTCCACCAATGGCAGAGAGCTGCTGTCTTTCAACATTTTTTTCTTGAAAGCCCCAAACAATACATACATTCCAGTAACAAATCAAAGTATAAAATGTGTGTGTGTGTGTGTGTGTGTGTGTGTGTGTGTTTTGCAGTGTTACTATGTTTGCAGGTTATCCTGGGAACCTATGGAAAGATGGAAATCATCAGTCACCAGGACTAAATGGATCACATCCCAGAGTTCTGAAGGAGCTCAGAACCACTGAACCATATTTTTCATTTTTTTTAATAATTTTTATTGAATTTTTTCCACATTTAAAATCACATATTCACTTTTACAGCTATCCATTATCGGTATCAATCCTAGTTTCAGATTTCCTAATCTAAGGCTACTATACATTTTGTAGTTTCTTTTTAATTATCTATATACATATTCAACTATATTATACATTTTACTATTTTACTATTCTATTACAATATTATATACAGATCTATCTAATTGTAAATATATATACAAATATAAATATAAATATACGTA
>QLTV01002419.1:2008164-2024209 GCA_003457575.1 Thermophis baileyi | reverse complement strand
CCGGGCCCCTTGCCTAACAAGGCAAGCACTTAAACCTCTGCGCCACAGGATTCTTCGCCCTATCTGCTTGTTCCAGGGACAAGGATATATATATATGTTTTTTTTTCCCCTGTTAAATCACCTGGTATACCCAAATATGGGAGAAAGCATATATATACACACACACACACACACACACACACACACACACACACACATACAATTTCTAATCCCTAGTTTGTGTATTCTTTATGCATTGATTTTACTTTTATGTTCAAGCCAATTGTACCACTTATTCCATATCTTGTAATAATCAGTTTCCTCTCTGTCATGTAATTCCATTGTTAATTTGTCCATTTCTGCACATTCTAACACCTTTTTCATTATCATTGCGCTTGAGGAGACAGTTTCTAATTTCCAGTTTTGAGCAAAAATGATCCTGGCTGCTGTTATTATATGGAGCATGATGTATTGGTTTTTTTTATTTATATTTCCTCTTATAATTCCAAGTAAAAACAGCTCTAGTTTCATCTCTATTTCTTGTTCTGTAATTTCCTCCAACCATCTTTTAATTTTTTTCCAATAATTCTTCGCCTTTGGGCACGTCCACCACATGTGGTAAAACGTCCCTTGGTCATGGTTACATTTCCAACAATTTGCTGGTCTATTTGGAAACATTTTTGCCAACTGTGCCGGAGGTAGATGCCATCTATAAAACATTTTGTAAATATTTTTTTTATACGCTGCTGCCATTGTTAATTTATAATTTTTCTCCTATATTTAATCCCAATATTCCAATTCAATCGTATATCCAAAATTTTGGGCCCAAATTACCATTGTCTCCTTGACTGTTTCCTCTTCCATTTTAAAATTTAACAGGCAATTATAAGTTTTGGTTATCATTTTTTCTTCTGTCCCTAATAAAATTTTGTCCAGTTCTTGTTGTTTTTGGAATCCGTATTGTACTAAGTCTTTTTTATACCTAGACTGTATTTGTAGATAGGGCCACCAATCTATTTCTATTCCTAACAGTTTCAGTTCCTGGTTTGATTTTAGTTTGTCCTGCTCATCTAGTAATTCTTTGTATGTATGTTGAGATCCAATACGTTCAGGTAAATTATTGCCTCCATGGTGGATAGCCATTTCGGAATTTTAGTATAGTGGTTTCCCTTAATTTTCAGCCACACATCTAACAAAGCGCCTCTTATCTGATGTCTCTGAAAATATGTGTGTGATTTATGTTTCCCCTCCCAGATAAAGGCGTGCCAGCCAATCTGTAAGTCATGGCCTTCTATTGTTAATATTCTTTTGTTTTTAAGTGTAATCCAATCTTTAAGCCATGTTACGGCTGCCACTTGGTAGTAGAGTTCCCAATCAGATTCCTGTGATATCAAATTGATCTTATGTTTAATTAGGTCCCATTCTTGTTTGATTTTGTTATTCTGTGGTTCTTTCTGCAATAAGAGTTACTGTTCTTTAAGTTTTGCGTACAATATCTCTTGTTGTTTCTTCTCCTCCTTGTTTCTCTTTGCCACATAGGAAATTGTTAATCCCTGCACGTAGGCTTTCGTAGTGTCCCATAAGTTCTGCACCGTTGTTTGTTCTTTTCTATTTTCTCAGAAGAAAAATTCTAGTTGTTTTTCCAACATTTGTGTATAAGCTTTTTCTTTAATGTCCATCTCGCTTTTTTCTTCCTCTTTCCCTTCCATTTTATTGTTACTGGATTATGGTCAGCCCATGTGTTTGGCAATATCTCCATTTCCTCTATGTCATTTATTCAGTTCAGGGTTCATCCAGGCCATGTCAATTCTTAACCAGGACTTGTGGGGATGGGAGAAAAAGGTATATTGTCTCCTCTTCGGGTTCAATTTCCTCCAGCCATCACATAAGTTCAACTCTTGCATCATTTCCGAAAATGTACTTGGTAATTGTCGTCTTATCTTCTTGTTTGTACTTTTATAATCTCTTTTATTGTCCACCACAGCATTAAAATCACCTATTAGACAAAGATTATCCCATTTTAATTCTATTATTTTTCTATGTAATTTAGAGTAAAAAAATTTCTGATTTATATTTGGTGCATAAATAACTACTAAAAGAATTCGGTTTTGGCCTGATGTTATTTCTACCATTAATATTCTACCTTCTTCATCCACATATATCAAGCTTGGATTTAACCAATCTTTTACATATACCGCAATACCTCTTTTTTTTGTTTGGGCCAATGCCAAATGTAATTTCCCTAATTTGGGGCATTTTAAAATATTGCCATATTTTTCTTTAATATGCACCTCCTGTAAACAGGTGATATCCTTATTTTGTCTCTGAAGGCTCGCCAATATTCGTTTTCGTTTGATTGGGGAATTCATGCCATTGATGTTTAGCGATAGCATGTTGATTCTCCTTCCTCCATCCTATTACTTATGTGCCATTTTTGGACCTCCCTTTGTTCTTTGTCTCAGTTTGTGCTCTTGTTCTGGCTCCTTCCCTTTCATATCATTCTATTTCCTTTCCTTCTCTGGGGTCTTGTTCCAAGAGTTGTCCCTCTGCTACCCGATCCTCTTGGCTTCTATTTTCCGTCTCCTCTCTGCTATCCTGCTCTTCAATCCCCTGCCAAGTAATGTTCATAAAATTCTTGTGCCTTTTCTAGGGAGTCTATTCTAAATTTCTTCTCCCGCCAAGAGATCAGCATCCCCTCTGGGATGAACCACCTAAATATAACTTTAAATTTAACCAATTGGGTAGATAAAAAGTTATAGTTTCTTCTTTTTTCCCTAACTCTTCGTGGTATTTGTCTCAATGTTAGTATTTCTTTTCCCTTGTATACCAGAGGGTCATCCCTTGTTTTACTATATATTTCATCTCTGATTATTTTTTGTGTGAATCTTACATGTACCTCCCTGGGGAGTTTATGTCTATGGGCATAGTTTGTGTGGATTCTGTAAACTTCGTCTAACTCATTTAGGATCTCTTGTTTGCTTTTATTCAGTGTATCTACTAATAGTTCTGCAATAAGCTCTGGGAGATCTTCTTCTTTGTTTTCTGGAATGTTTTGAAATCTAAGAAAGAATGCTGACTTCTCCATTTCAAGGTATGTAATTGCCTCCTCTAAGTCTCTATTTACTGCCATTAATTTATTGTCTGTCACTTCCAATTTTTTTTTTCCGTCTGCTCTGTTCTGACTTCCACCATTTTTATTTTTTGTTCATTTTTTGTTATCATCTCCTGGATTGTTCCTATTTTGTCGTCTAATTTTCGAATGTCGCCTTTCACCTCTCCCATTTCACTTTTTATTTCTTCATGGTTTCTAGTTATTGCTTCTTGCATCCTCATCATTGTTTCTTGTATCAACGTTAGCGTTGACTGCACACTTTGCAAGTTTGTTGTGGAACCAACTTTCTCCAACTATGTATCCAACTATGTAAATATAATTCTAACTATACCTTACCCAGGGCTAATATATAAATTTATATAAATAATTCTCTCTATATAAATACAATATATATAATAAATCTAAACATTCAACAGTTAGGAGTAATAAGGTCTATAATATCTCTATCGTTTTAATTTAAGTTAAATTGCAAACACAGATTTCATTTAGTAGCTACTTTATCAAATTCAAATTCATAAGTTTCTAAACAACCATATATAAAAATCTATCCAAGGACCAATTTTCTATTTAATATTTTCTTAAGTTAATTCTTTCTTTTCTATATTTATAATACAAACTAATATTAATAGTGTTAATTTTCCTTTATCAAATTTTATAAATGACAGCGTATATATACCTTTCTACATTTACCTATTTATAATATATATTTATAGTAATACAATACCAAATCCGCTAAAGGCAGGATAAGGTCTACAGTGAATCTATAGAAAATCAAGTCCAAATAAAAATCATCTAAAAGGATTATATCTGATATTACTATAGGATATGTTTCAACTTTAGAAATATATTACAAAATGTTATAAAAATAAGTCTTCTTAAACTTTTAGCTTAAATACCTGGAGACCACATCTGCTGATGTTTGTTTTTAGTCTCTAGCTGACTCCATCTTCTTCTTAGACTCTGCACTGCTCTGCACTTCTCAACAGTTTTTTCCTCTTCCAAGATGTCGTCCTCCTTCAATTTTGCACCGTCAGCCACCGTTCTCTCTCTCCCGACCACTTTCTCTTCTCCAAACTACGTACTTAAATCCGTCTTTGTCCTCAAAAACTTTACAGTTATTTTTCCTTTTAATCCTTCAATGACAGCCCATCCAGCTCTCTCTGTCACCTTCCATGCCAACCTCTTCTTCAGTCTCAAACTTTACTGTATTATCACTGCTCCCACCACCGACTTGCCGCCTTTCGCCTTCTCAGAGTCTCACTCACCGCTTCTCAACACGTTCTTTCGCATCCAGCACAGAGAGTTTTTATAACATCAAAGTTCTCATTCGTTCCTCCTCACCGATAATCTCAGCTGTTTTCTCTCTCTTCTCTTCCCACTCGAGTGTTCAGGTTGTCACACCTCCGGATCGGCCATTGAAGGGCCGATTTCTTTCATGCCTGATCCAAGGGTCCCTCTTGCTTTTTCAGGAGATCGCCCTTCTCCCTAAATGCTTCGAAGTATCCCCTCTATACTGTTGCTCCCTCCAAGAGCAAACCTTGCCCGAAAGCCTCAGAAAATGCAAAAAATCAGGCAAGCCGAATGGAGCCCCGTTTGCTTGCTCCGCACCGGCGTGATATCACCACCGGAAGTCCAAACCATATTTTTCAAATAACACCAGGGAACTACTAGAGGACTAGAAAAGAGCAGATGTGGTTTCCATCTTCAGAAAGGGAAAAAAGTGGGTCCAGGAAATTTCAGAGCAGTAAGCCTAACATCAATACCTGAGAAGATCCTGGAAAAGATAAGTAAGCAAGAAGCAAGCAAAGCTATTATTAGAAGCCAACATAGGTTTGTCAAAAACAGATCATGCCAAACAAATCTTATTGCATTCTTTGACAAAGTGACTAAATTAGTGGACCACCAAAATGTTGTGGACATAGTATACTTGGATTTCAGTAAGGCATTTGACAAAGTTGACCACAACCTACTTCTTGGCAATCACCACCAGTCAGCAATCAATGTAGTCCCCAATGGAACTACATCTACATGGAGGGAAGCATGAAGCGGGATACCCCAAAGTTCTGTTTTAGGCCAGTACTTTTTGACATCTTCATAAATGATTTAGGGGGGGGGGGATAGAAGAGGAAATCATCAAATTTGCAGATGACACCAAGCTAAAAAGAATAGCCAACACTTTAGAAGTTAGGCTTAAGATCCAAAACGTTCTTGACAGACTTGAACACTGGGCCCTAACACAATGCAATTCAGTGGTGAAAAAAGTAAGGTTTTACACTTAGACAGAAAAAACAAATGCACAGGTATAGAATAGGTGGTACCTGGCTCAACAGTAGTCACTGTGAGAGGGATATAGGTACTCTAGTGGACAACCACATAAGTATGAGCCAGCAGTGGACTGCAGCTGCCAAAAAGTGAATGTAGTCCTAGGCTGGATCAACAGAAAAATAGTATCCAGATCATGTGAAGTATTAGTACTGGTATATACTGCCTTGGTAATACCACACTTTGAATACTGCAACCAGTTCTGGTCACCACAATACATAAAAGATGTTGAGACTCTGGAAAAAGTGTAGAGAAGAGCAACTAAGATGATTAGGGGGCTGGAGGCTAAAACATGATGAACGGCTGCAGGAAATGGGTATGTCTAGTCTAATGAAGAAAAGGAGTAGGGGTGACATGATAGCAGGGTTCCAATTTTTGACAAGCTGTCACAAAGAATGGTTTGGGCAACCGATTCTCCAAAGCACCTGAGAACAGAACAAGATGTAAACTTATCAAAGAGAGATCCAACCTAGAACTAAGGAGAAATTGCCTGACAATAAGAATAATTAATCAGTGGAACGGTTTGCTTCCAGAAGTCATGGGTGCTCCAACACTGGAGGTTTTTAAGAAGAGATTGAAGTCAGCCATTTGTTTGGAATGGCATAGGGGGTTGACTACCTCCTAGAATACCTCCAATGTCCCTTCCAACTCTCTTTTTCTGTATTCTGTAGATAAATACAGAATTTGAAGCGTTGAAGTCCATATTCTGACAAAAGCTCTCTCTTAAAGAAAGAGGTGGGAGGGGATTCCTCTGGTTCACATTTCAATGCAAGTTTGCAAATATGTTCTTTCCAGACCAAAGCAAAATCCAAACCTCTAAAATGCTTCAGAAGACCCACATTTCTAAATACTGTGTTGAGCCACTGCAATACAAAATACATCCAACAATAGATCTACTTTTGTGTTCATATATATCTATGCACAAAAGCCAGCTGGGTGACTTTGGACCAGTCATTCTCTTTCAGCCCTAAAATGAGAATTTGAAAAACATCTATTTTCCAATCTACACTGGAGCAGCATAGCATATTATGGTCCACATCCTGCAATGAATATCCTTCATGCTGATAATAATTTTAATAATTATACAATTATATTATTAATTAATAATCATAATATAATTGTAAATTATTATAATTATTATCAGCTTGGATTGATTCACTACATGCACACATATATGTGTCTGTGTATACATTTGGATTTGTGTGTATATGTACATGGATGTCATTATAGAAAATTGATTTCAAAATGTAAGCATTATATTTTATTCATAAAGTGTGCATCAGGAGAAATATACATGAAAATGTGTATGGACTTTGTGCAAATGTTTTATTAAAACAAACTCACCAAAATCAGTGTTCTAAGTGGAATAAAGAATAGGGTTCAGCAAAATGTTCACAGGGTGCTTCAAAATAGAAGCAGCTACCTCTCCTGAAAGCTTAGCACAATTGCTTCAATCTGAAGGATTTCTTGCATCGCTTCTGCAAGCCTGTACATGCCCAGTTGTTTCATTTCTTCAGAATTTGTTGAAGAAGTGTTACAAACCCAGGAAGTACATGAAGCAGCCTTGTTGAGCCTTCTTAAGGCTACAGCTGTCTCTTCTTTGCAGAAGGGCACTGCTGCTAAAATGGAGGACCCCAACCATAATCCAGATATATATCTGGCAAAAATGACCTTACAGTGAGGGCATATATTAGATCAGAAGCCTGAAGACTAAATTTACTTCAGAAGAGCCTTGCTGGGTTGGGTCAAGGCCATATCCAGTTCTTTTCACATTAATCAACTTGTTGCCTATAGAGTAGGGCTTCACAATCTTCTTTGGCATAAGGGACACAGGCTATGCTGCTGCCACCACCATTTCCACTTCTCTGACCAGATCACTCTTTATTTTATTTATTTATTTGTTTGTTTGTCAAACATGTACAAGATAGCAGGTATAGGTATAAACATAAACATAATCAAAGTGAATACAGATAGATGAGGACAATAGGACAGTAGGACAGGGACGGTAGGCACGCTGGTGCGCTTATGCAACTCTCACCAATGTTGTATGGGGGATTTGTTGTTCTGTCCTTGCCCAGGTACCTGGTAAAGCCATCATGAAAAATGTCTGCCCTGGGAGATGGTGAGCAGTTTCTCCTGGTTGTGGGCTGGGTGGATACTCTTTCTTTTTTAACTACTGGCCAGGTGATGGGCTACATCCAACCTGGGGCCTGTGGTTTGCCAACCCTTGCTATAGAGTATTACATGACACCAATGCTCATTTATCTAGCATGGTGATGCAGTGCATCTTATTAGAATTTCTGAACAAAAGACTTTACATCACATTTGCCTAAAATTAGATTGGGCCAGTGGAAGAGCAGATCAATGTGCTTTTGGATATCAGCTGTGACAGCAGCAACAGAAAGGACAAAACCAGAACAAAGAAGGCAGCAGCTGTTTCAATGCTTCCCCTCAAGATATTTCAAGATGCTCCTTTTTATCCAGGCAAATATTTCATTTGTTATCAAACATCCTCAGTGGCTAGTCCAGGCAACCTCGCTTCTTTGGCTGTATTAAAAGGCTGTATTATCTGAAGACAGCTGTCTCCAAGTAAAAGCCAGACCTGGCCCATGGGTGATCCAGATGCTCCATGAGTAAACTGCAATATTTCTTCAGGAACTCATTAAAAAAATCTGCCAACTTTTTTGTGGCTCCTCTCATGCTAACAACCTGAATCAAATATTAGCATTACTTATTTAGCACTCTTTCCCATATCCAGGGCATTCCTATTGTTAGAAGGGTAAACCCTTCTCCAGCCCATTGAAAAAGCCCAAATGTTTACTAGGACTTTTATACTGCTTTAGACATCTGGACAAAAGGTTCCAATAAAGCAGAATGCTTGTAGCTCAGGGTTGAAATGAGGGGTCCTTGGTATTCTCTGAGCTTGCTTATTTTCTTGCAGACGTTTCATTACCCAAACTAGGTAACATCATCAGTGCTAGGACAAAAAGTTGCTATACTGCTTCTCACAAGATGAAAATACCTTTGGTTTTATTTGCTTTTCAGACAAAAATCTTCCCACCTTGGGGTTTTATTTGCTCTTTGTTATTTTCTAATATATGTTCAGACAATTCCTTAAGAGCAGACCTCTGTAGATCAAGCTTCTGCATTAGGAATGACTTTAACTAGCCGGAACACTGCATCCTCATGCATTTTGATGAGCCAGATTAGTTATTTGTCACATATGCTGGTAATGCAGGGGAAATACTCATTCCAGAAATTAATCGAAGCAACCACCCATAGGCAAATGGATGATAGTGACCAAAACTAGGTTTGTACCGATAGCAACAGAGGAAAAACAGCCATCCCTCATATTCCCCCTCTGCTGTTTTTTACCAACTGCTTTGCTTTGAAAGAGCAGATAAATGGTTCAAAGAAATGAAATTAATCCTCTTGGAGAAAGAGTGTAGGAAAAGCTCCTACTCCAATCCGAGAATATGAGGCTAAACTCTGATTTCCATTCCTTCTTTCCATGCAGTGTTCTTCAATCAATGAAAGACCCAGCTTCCGTTGGCTTTAGAACAGGTAGTTCCTGAGCTGCTTAGCAGAAAAGGTAAGATATACAGGACATTTGCCATAACTCCTAAGGGCATATTTTGGCAAGAGGAAAAAAGAACCAGGGTACTGAAATACAGAACAGAAACTGCCAAGCATACTGATTTCTAAATTCTGCAAAGTTGGCCATAGATCTAGAGATAGACAGATGGATAAAGAAAGCAGTTGGGAGAGGGCTGTGTCTTGGGCAAAGTTGCATTCAAGTAGGCTTGCAAAAACAGCCTTAAAACATGACTGTAAGGATTATACTTTTGATTAGTCAAAAAGTCATCTAATATGCAGGCCAGAACATTACTCCCAAAGGATTAAAAACAATTGCACCAGTTATAAGAATGCCTGACAGGTTTAAGCCCTTATGGTGAATAACACTCTGGGCATAGCACTTTATTTTTTAAATCCAGGAGATTTAGAGAACCCAGATCCAAAGTAGAGTAGGAGGCTTCCAAGAATTGGCACATATTTTTTTTCAACCCCTTCAGAGCTATTGCTCAAATTCTTTATTTTGCACAATTATGAGACAAGATAATTAGTTCTTTTTTTATTTCTATCTGGCCACCTTACAATCTAAATCTCAGATGTGCCACAGAAGTCTCTTTTCCAAGTGTGTGTGTGTGTGTGTCTGTGTAGGTGTTTCTGATTCAGTTCTTTCAGGGACTTTGCTTTTCTCCACTGCCAATTTTATTCCGAAACAAACATCTCCCTGCTGATGCTAATTGTTGTTTTTGTTTCCCAGAAAGTATAGGAACTGCTAAAAGCTGAAAATACTTTCTGCTGATTTCCTAAAACCTGCAGGGGTGGGGTTTTTTTTTAAGAAGGTGCCTGTGTACCTTATCTAAAGAATCATGGATATTATGTCTGAAGAACATGGGATGCAAAATAAATTCAAGTTAGATGATTGGGGAACTGGAGGCTAAAACATATAAAGAACGGTTGCTGGAATTGGGTATGTCTAGTTTAATGAAAAGAAGGACTAGGTGTGACATGATAGCAGTGTTCCGATATCTCAGGGGTTGGCCACAAATAAGAGGGAGTCAAGCTATTCTCCAAAGCACCTGAGGGCAGGACAAGTAGCAATGGATGGAAACTAATCAAGGAGAGAAGCAACTTAGAACAAAGGAGAAATTTTCTGACAGTTAAAACAATCAGTAAAACGACTTGCCTCCAGAAGTTGCTCCAGAATGCTCCAACACTGGAAGATTTTAAGAAGAGATTGAACCATTTGTCTGAAATGGTATAGGGTTTCCTTCCTGAGCAGGGGGTTGGACTAGAAGACCTCCAAGGTCCCTTCCAACTGTCCTATCCTATCCTATCCTATCCTATCCTATCCTATCCTATCCTATCCTATCCTAGTTGTTGATTCCTCTTTTTGTTACTTTTGAGATCTGAAAAGTACATTTATCTGTCCTTCCACTGGTCCAGTTGAATATTAGGGTGGTGTTCTTTTATTTAGAGTTCTTTCTGTTAAATCAAACTCACAAAATCACAATACAAGCCTTCATGCCTCCTTTTTGTAAGAGTGGATGGATCCAGTGAACAAAAAAACCCTCCTAGGTCCATTCCAACTCTGTTATACTGTTAAAAGGCAGATGTGGTTAATGAGCCTTATGCCACAAATCCCCCTTCCACCATCATTTTCATCTTCCTCTACCTCTTGGAGATAGGAAACAGAGTCCTGCTTGCATTAAGAAGTTAACTCAGCTTTGCCAACTTATCTGGCAGGATTATAATTCTGATAGCCCTGTTAGGATCCTGGAGAGAAAGTTAGACTAATTTCAGATCCTTAAAGTGAGTCACTAAGAGTTTAATGCAGGGGTGTCAAACTCAAGGCCCCGCAGGCCAAATCTGGCCTGCGGGGTGCTTAGATCTGGCCCGCGGGGCTGCCCTGGAAACAGTGAAGGACTGGCCTGCAGTGCCTCTGCCAGCAAAAATGGAGCTCGGGGCCTCCTGCAGCCCTGTTTTTGCTGGCAGAGGGCTGCAGGATGCAGTCCAGGCCGAAAATTGGGCCAGGGGGGGCACGCACCAGGCTTCGTTTTCACTGGCAGAGGGCTAGCAAAACAAAACAAAATGAGAAATGTTTTCCCTTTTGCATTTGAGCATCCAAGAAGGGACAGGAAAGGAGAAAGGGAAAGAAAAAGAAAAAGAAAAAGAAGGAAAGATGGGGAGAGAGCAAGGAAGGAAAAAGAAGGAAAGAGGGGAAGGAAGAAGAAAGAAGAATGAAAAGGGAAGGAAAAAGAAGGAGGGAGGGAGGGAGGGAGGGAGGGAAAGTCCTGCTTTAGCACTTGGCCACCAGCAGCCCTGCTGCCCTTTCACCATCCCCTTGTCTCCTCCTCCTGACCTCTCCTGGTGGTCTCCCATCCTATCACTGAGGATGCTTCGGTTACAAAGCCGGGTCTCCTTGCATGGAGAGGGAGTGGGCCTCCCTCTGACCCACACACTTTGCCCTCCCGCACACACCATGAGCAACCTGGCCAAGGAGAGCAAGTACAGCAGCAGCAGCCTTGAGGAGGAGGTAAGTGCGGCTGGGCACCCCCTCGGGGAAGCAGGGCTGGACTGGGCTGTGGGGTCCTGGTGCCCTGGGAGCTTGAGGGCTGGGCTGGGCGCTTGCCCTTCACTGCCTAGGGCTCTGGACAGCCTGTGCCACCATCCAGGGGTCCTCCGTGTGGCCTGAGAGGGACGACGAGGCTCCTCTTGAGGACAAGGGTTTGGCGCTCTTCTTGGTCTTGTCTTCCTCCGCTGGAGACAATGGATTCCCCACAGCCCTGCCTGGGCCACCACAGGTGCCCCCAACATGAGTGATGTTGAGGTGACCACACTCACCCTGGCCACACCCACCCACCCAGCCCGAGATCAAACACAACCCTGATGCGGCCCTCAGTGAAATTGAGTTTGACACCCCTGGTCTAATCCAACTCTTTGGTATAATCAATCAAAGCAGTGGTAACTGATCTTTTTGGATAACTTGGGGAAGGGGTACACTCTTTTTGTTTTGTCTTTTAGTACCAAGAACTAAAATGGTTTGATCATTATTTTCTGGGTTTCCTGGGTATTTGAAGATTGGCATTTCCCTAATAAATGTAGTAAGAACTCCGTAGATAGCAACATTTGATTGGCTGAGCTGGTTCCAAAGCTAAATGGATTATTTGGATGAGAGATTCCAGGGAATCCCAGAATAATAGACCACACTGTGGAGTCAAAAAACATCTCATAAGAAGATGGTGACAAATCACTCTCCTCTGAATATTCTTAACCATGAAGTCACCAAAAACAGTTAATGTTCTCCATACTGAGGTAACCAATCAGCTACTGGGAAGCTGAAGAACAAAATCCTTGTGTCTCAGATGACCAGGATAGAAACAGTGAAACTATACTTTAAAAAAAAAAAGAATAAAGCAAAGGCAGAAGAAAGAGGATTGGAAAAAACAGTAATAACTTTTGAAAAATACTTCAGTTGGGTTTTGAACCAGTAGTGCTATACTGTTGCAATACAATGAAACCAAAGTTTCAACAAAATTTGTCCACTAGGCATCATAAAACCTACAGAGGAGTACAGCAGTACTGGGTTCTAAATGCCGTTGCTAGTGGTTCGCTCTCACGCGTGCATGCGTGCTTGCGCTTGCACGCAACACTTCTGCGCATGCGCAGAAGCGTCCCGGGTGGGTGGACGAAGCGTCCCGGGTGGGTGGGCAGAGCGTCCCGGGCGGGTGGGCGAAGCGTCCCGGGCGGGTGGGCGAAGCGTCCCGGACGGGTGGGCGAAGCGTCCCAGGTGGGTGGGCAGAGCGTCCTGGGCGGGTAGGCGAAGCGTCCCGGACGGGTGGGCGAAGCGTCCCGGGTGGGTGGGCAGAGCGTCCCGGGCAGGTGGGTGGAGTGTCCCGGGCGGGTGGGTGGAGAACTGGGCCGAACCGGGAGCAACCCACCGCTGGAATAGAGCTAACATTCCAATCCTCATGCTTGAGAGAAAAGCCAAATATTTAAGACTTTCCAGAAGGCTTTCCAAATCACTGGAGGAAGGCTATTCCATCAGGTAGATACCCTTAGAGAAAGATTATCTTAATAACTTGAGATAAACACTTAAACACTTCTGTACCAATCCATACTATACATAATACTTGTATCTGCATGCAACCATAATAAACACTCTCCTTTCAACACTGTCATTGCACCACTGCACTTAAATCCTAAAGTGAGCAAGTGGGGGGGGGGATTTCTCTATGCCCTACTGCTCACTTTCTAGAGTTTTCTGTTCCTCCCTCTTTGTGGCCTCAGTTTGACTCATCTCAGTGGAAAGAGCCATGCCAGGGATATCATGCAAGTGTGGCTGTTGATCTAAAGTCTTGCAGTTCTGGAAGGAAGCCAAGGAATCAGGACAAAGGCAGGTTGCCAGGAAGCCTAAGAGATATCTGTCTTGCCTGTGATTGATGTGATCATCAGCACTCAGATACTCTGCATGGCCGTCACACAGGAAAGCTGGAGGCTTTGCATTGGGATCCTTGCAGTTTAAAAATGTCATGCTTCTGCCTTGGAGGGCTTCCTTCTCAGAAATGACTTGAGCCTTTCCAGCTGCATCACCAAGGGAAAAGATAGGACACTTCCTTGCAGGCTGCCATTAAGGGCACAATCTGTGGCTGCACTGACACACAGTCAGAGTTATAGCCTCTTAGTGTTTACCGGGAGGAGGAACCACTTCAACAAAAAAACGTGTTAACCAATTACATTTTAACATTTCACCAGTTGTCGATTCTCTTGGGAAAAATTCAAGTGCAGGAACAGTGCCAAAATCCTTGACGTAGTATGTGACATGCAGTAGAAGTCAGGAATGCTTTCATGAAGAGCCCTTCACTAATCAAGTCTATTCTCATTTATGACTTCCTATGCCTATTTTATTGTTGCATCTTCCGACTTTTAGAGCAAGCAGACACTTCTGAGGGAGGCCCTAACAGGATTCATCATTCTCTTTAATGAGAATGTCCTCATGGTGTGTGCTGCACTGAAAGAGGTGTGTATAAGATTAGCCTCTTTTAAAAAGAGGCAAGCGGAACATCAATGGAAACCAAGAAACACTCTATCTGGCACCTAAAGTGATTTCAGTATGTACAAGTTAACTTCAGAGGTGGGCTGCACATACGTTAACAACCGGTTCGCCGGAAATGTGAGCATGCAGCTTCAAACACACAGCAAATCTTCTCAGGCAGCCGTGGTGAGTAGAGCAGGTGAGGCGCGGCAATCAGCTGGGTTTCGTGGGCGGGGAACAAAGCCAGAGAGTGAGATAAATAGGACAGGCTAGCGCCGGGGCGGGTGGGCGGGCCCAGCTGCTGGTCAGAACTACCGGTTCGCCCGAACCGGTCTGAACCGGCAGCAGCCCACCTCTGGTTAACTTCAACAAAATCATAGCACTCTTACTGTGTTTTTCCTATGCACTTACTTCCCAGTGATTCCCCAGAGAGTATTTCCTACCATTAATTGCATCAGTCAACTACCCCATGCTATAGATTAGAAGACTAGATCAGAATAATTCTAATTCTAAATTGAATTCATTGCTGCGCTAATCCATTCTTACCTATGAAAAAAAGGTAAAGCAACACTTTTTAGGAAAACTGCACAGTGACCTTCTAGAAAGCATTGCTGAATAGAAATACCTTCTCTCAAACCCAGATACTGTTGGATCAGATGCTTACGCCATTACAGCTAGTCATAAGATGGTTGTCTTTTTCAAGTGATCCAACATTTATTTTGTTGTATGTTATAGAAATAAGGCAATTTGGCATAGGAGGATGCTGCTGCTGCTTTCTACAGTAAACATAATAATAAAATCACAGAGCTAGAATAGTCCTTGGAGGTTTTCTAGTCCAATCTCCTACCCAGGAGAGGAATCTCATAGCCTTAGACAAATGACTGTCTGAGAAAAGATCTCCAGTGACAGAACACCATGATTCCAGGAGGCTGCCTTACTACTTAATAGCTCTCATGATCAGAGGTGAGTTCCTCCCGATTCGGACCGGTTCACCCGAACCAGTAGCAACCCGCTGGTGATGTCACGGAGCCGGTTCAGTCGGTCCCGGTCCGTGGACGCCGCCATATTTTTTTGGAATTTTTTAAATTTATTTTTTCTTCTGCACATGCGCAGAAACCAAGTTGCCGACCCTGCGCATGCGCTGCCATCTTGTTTTCAGCTTTTGGGGGGGAAGTTTTTTGGAATTTTCAGCATTGCGCATGCATGCGCAAAGCATGCACGCGCCCATGAGGCGTGGCCATGCGGCACAGGAGGAAGCGAACTGGCGGCGAAGTAAGTTAGAACCACCCCTGCTCATGATCATGAAATGTCTCCTTATTTTGAGTTTGGCTCTTTCTCTATAGAGTTTTCACCGATTGGCTATTTTCCTAACTTCAGAAGCTCTGAATCCAGACTGTCTTCCCTGTGGCAGCCCTTCAAGAATTTGAAGGCTGTTACCATGTTTTCTCTTATCCATCTCTTCTTTAAGCTAAACATACCCAGTTCCTTTAACCAATCTCCATAGGATTTAGCCTCTTCTGCATGTCTTCCAGTTCCACTGCATTCCTCTTCAACTATGACAACCAGAACTGGGCAGATTCTGACCAGTGCCGTGTAGAACATAACTATCATTTCCTGTGACTCTGAAACTATACTATTGATGGAACCCAAGATTACGTTATAATTTTGGCAGCTGCAGCATTGCTGGCTCATGGTTGCTCTATAGCAGTGATGGTGAACCTATGGCATGCGTGCCACAGGTGGCACGCGGAGCCATATCAGAGGGCACGCGAGGCGTTTCCCTATGTCAGCTCCAGCGCGCATGCGCGCACTGGCCAGCTGATTTTTGGCCTTGGGGAAGGCCGTTTTGCCCTCCGGAGTGCAAAAAACGGCTCAACGGGAAAACCGGAAGTTCGGAAAAATGCACTTCCGGTTTGCCGTTGGGCTGTTTTTTGCACTCCGGAGGCTTCAGGGAAGCTTCCTGAAGCCCCAGAGTGCAAAAAACGGCTCAACGGGCAAACTGAAATTTCTGAAAAACGCACTTCCGGTTT
>QLTV01002419.1:1984154-1997231 GCA_003457575.1 Thermophis baileyi | reverse complement strand
GAAGCTAGTCACAGTTCTCCTGGCCCAAGCCCTCGTCGCCACTGTTAGATAGTGGGTAGAGATGACAGGAGACAGACTTCCCAAACAGCTCTTTATTTCAGCTCTTGTGTAAGCAACCAGCAAAGAGCAGTCTGACAGCTTGCCCTTTTATAGGGAGCTGTCAGACAGACCAGCCAATAGCGTTTGAGCTTTTTCCCGCTCAAACGCTGGACCTGGTTGGAACCATGCAACATAGTTTAAACAGAAGCTAGTCACAGTTCTCCTGGCCCAAGCCCTCGTCGCCACTGTTAGATAGTGGGTAGAGATGACAGGAGACAGACTTCCCAAACAGCTCTTTATTTCAGCTCTTGTGTAAGCAACCAGCAAAGAGCAGTCTGACAGCTTGCCCTTTTATAGGGAGCTGTCAGACAGACCAGCCAATAGCGTTTGAGCTTTTTCCCGCTCAAACGCTGGACCTGGTTGGAACCATGCAACATAGTTTAAACAGTTAGAACATAACAGTAGTGATCTACCCTCGAGTCTCTGCATTTTAAGTGAGTAGCTTTTTAGGACAATTGATGTGCCTAATAAAATGGAAGTGTCTGATGAATTTTATTGATTGACTTTCATTGTTAGCTTATGGCCAAGAATATTGCAAAATACATGGCTTCTGGTGGAAAGAGTTGTGTATTTATACTGGTATAACAAACTTGTGCATAACATTAGGCCTTGTCCTGAAACTGTCTATCATTAAAGCCTGGATAAATGTCTAATAAAAGCTGTTCATAGCATATTCCATTCTTCCTATCAGCATGATGCCCAATTACTTGGGAAAGGGTGAAGGTCTGTTCCCCACATCCACTCCTGACAGATATGACCTTTAAGCCCCAGCAAAATGCCAAGCCATAAGGGGACATAAAAATTCTGAACGTATTTGTCTTTTCCATTGTGCAGTTTCAATTCTCATGCAAATGTGTTCTTTTAAGTATTGTGATCTGCCAGACCTGAATGGCTGTTTACTGAGAAGTAAGTTGCACTGAGGGCAATGGGGATTATTCCATGGTTGCATCCCCAGACAAATATAGCACAAGCCAGGGGTGTGTGTGCAACTGGAGTTAGCATAAAGTCAGCAGCTCATCTCTTGGCTGAACAAGCAAACAATTTGCCTGTGCTTGGGAGTGAATGGCTGTGAAAAATATTCCAAAATAAAATGGAAGTAGGATGGGGGAGAATTATGTTCATCTATTTCCTAGAGCGATGAGAAATTTTAGGAGGGTAGCATTTACACCTCTCGGAAAGTTTTGAGAGGCAAGTTTAAACACTCTGAAAGACAGCCCGAAGATGCTACTTCTACATCTGGTATTTGGATTCTGCACTTAGCTATCAGAAAGCCCTGATACTACTCACCAGTGGGAGGGGGACACAACAACAGAGGAAACAATGGCAAAAGCCAGCTGGGTGACTTTGGGCCAGTCACTCTCTCTCTCTCAACCTAACTCACCTCACAGGGGAAAACAGGAGGTGGAAGGTGTGTTGGATATGTTCATTGTCTTGGGTTATTTGTAAAAATAATAAAGGTGGGAATGAAATAAATAATCTAGAAACCCAATTCTATCCAAGTCTGGCATTTGATAGCAACCCATGATAACCAAGTGCTCCATTATCAAAATAATAACTCTCCCACATGAAGACCTTGGCAAGAAAGTTATTCAGACCAGCATAAACATACTACAGCAACCGGGAACACCAGAGTATTGACCTGTGGGGATGATCTTGGGAGACAGGAAGAAGAGTCACAGACTGGACAACCAGCATGTATCTCAGCCCACAGAAGGGAGAACGGCATGAGAAATATTTCAAAAGGGACCATTCCTAGATTTCCAGAGAGTAAAAGGGAAGGAGAGGAGACATGCTTTCAATCTTGCAAGATTTTGTTAACCTAACAATAAAGATAGAGCTAGTAGTCTTGGTTGTACTTCTTGACTTGACCACTTTGCAAGGATAACAGTAAAAAAAGAAGAAAGCAGACTGCCATCTTCCGACAATAAGGATAGACATGCAACTTCATCAAAAAGTACCTGACTACACAACCTGATACAGCACAACCACTAAAACCTATGAAAAGGAAAACCCTCCCATGCCTGAAAAGCACCTCAGAAACAGTAATTGGGAGCAGAATTTCTAACACTAAGCAGTGTGGTCATAAAACACAATATTACATGACTGCGTTACACTTAGGGAATGGCAATCCTGGCAGTCCCTGTTGCTGTCATTAAGCCAGAATCCTGGGTTGTTAAGGGAGGACCTCCTCCTTCGAATAACCAGATTCAGTGGAGCAGCCAGCAAGAAGTTGCAAGTCCAGACAACTTGCAAGCAGGCTGGCAGGCAGGTGAGTGGCTGCTGCCAGGTGAGGGAGGATGTATGGGTGAGGGAAGTGGTGCGCATGAGCAATTTTGAGTCAAAGGATGCCTGCTTGGAGGAGGGATGGGACTGCTGTGTGCACAAGCAATTTTAGGCCCAGGGGTGGCTGCTGTAGGGTGGGAAAGGGTGCAAAGGTGGCTGCAGTGGCACATGCAATTTTGGTCTGCAATTTGGGTGCATGGACAGTTGCAGAAGTGCACTTTCCAGCCTGGAGTGGTACTGCTGGGCAGGCAAGACTTGCCGGAGTGACTTGCAAACTTCTCTGCTGGCTTCCCCATTGCTTATGGGAAGCTGGCAGGGAAGGTCACAAATGGTGATCATGTGACTGTAGAGCACTGGAATTGTCATAAGGGTGAGTTGGTTGCCAAGTGCCCACATGATCACATGATTGTGAGGATGGAGCAATGGCTGGAACTTCAAGGACTGGTTGTAAGTACCAGTGTTTCAGCACTGGCACAACTTTGAATAGTCACCGAACAAGTGGTTGCTCAGCAAGGATTACCTGTAGACACATAGAGATAAACCACATTTACATACCATTCAAAAGACAATAAAAAGCATAGGAAGGAAACAAAAACTAGAATGCATCCCCTCCAGCAACCCATCTACAGATAAGCAGGTTATCAGTGCCAAACAAACAATCAGGCAGAAAACAAGAGTAATCAAAGAACCACCAAGAAGGAAACTACGCCCCCTCCAAAATTGGCAGATCAAAAGCTACTACATATAAAGAGGCAGCAAGCTGGTTGCACTGATGGTGTTACCTACTACCTGGGTAATGAAGCATCTGCAAGCAATTCGGCAAGCTCTGAAAGCACCAAGAACTCCACCGTTCAGTCCTTAGCTACAGATATTCTCTTCCATTAAATCCACTCTTCTCTGAGAACGTTACAATGTCATGCAAAATGAATGAATAAAATATTCATTTGAAAGAAATGACGGATTTGTTTTATTCTTTAGTTCTCTAGTGAAATCAGAGAACACCTTAGATCAGGGATGAATTGTAGTAAACAATATTAAACAAAACTGAGCACGGGCGGTTGTGCTAAGGTTATTTGTTTTGTGCCTTTGATGCCGAATCTCTCCTTCATTTCTCTTGCCTGTTTATTTCAGGTGACTTCTAAGCAAATCCATCTAAAATTGCCCTTTTACTGAGAACTTAAGTTTTGCAGATCCCTGAATTACAATGAAAACAAAGAGAATAATAACCCATGGGAACAGTCTGCCCCTTCATCTGCCTCCTTTCTCTATTTTCACTCCACCCAATCCAAAATCTCGGCAATGCTCCAGAAGAGTTAATAGTAACATCCCTCTTTTCTCCATGGCATCAAAATGTGCTTCAAGCTTCAATACTAAAGAACAAAATCCTGCCCATCTCTAAGACTTTGAGCTCCAAATATCTAAGCTAAACATTAGATAGCAGACAAGTGTAAGCATTTGGTTTTTCCACCTCTTTTTTGTTTCACTTTTCATTCTTTCTTTTTAATAGAAAACAACCTTCATTGGTTCAGGATGCTCAGTGCATCCATCCCCAGCACAGAACAATGCCAGGGAAGGACCAAGGGGCACAGGAAACTTGATGCAGCCCCCACCCCTTGTCTCTGCTAACCAAACAGCAGAATCCTTAATGCCAGCCACGTCATGTGGATACCTGAGACAGGAAAATCCTTCTCTCACGCCTTTGTCAGCAAAAATCCCCCCCAAAAACAAAACCCACAATAATTAAGTAATGAAGATTGTGCTGTCCTTTTACAACACTCCAATCTGCTCCCATGACAGCTGTCTCGCTCTCCCTCAGGACAGAGTTGGCCCTGAGCAATGCCTGGATGCTACAACTTAAAAGCTACCTTTAATAAAAAGAGTAGATGCCTACTAAAAAATTAAAGGGTTTTCTGCTTATTTTTCAATATATCTTCTACTTCGTCTTTTTTTTTCCAGCCAGCTCCTTACCTTCTTTCTCTCTAAAATGCCTTAGGGTATTATTCATGCAGAACATATGGAGTACTATATAAATCCAAGTTGTTGCTGGTTTTACTTAAAAGCCACTTTATTATTTTTCTGTTTGGCTTCTGCCTGTTTACAGTTCCCTAAAACATCTCTCACGCTGCAGCAGATGTCACCTGCTCAGAGCAATGTTGTGTCTCTTTTTATGTTATTCCCTTTTAAACTTCACTGTCTATGATGTGGGTGCCAAAAAAAGAGTAAGATGCATTGAGAGATACTGTACACAAAACAGAAATCCAATATGACATGGAACACCATTGAGTGGCTTGCAGAGGAGGTCATGAATTGGCTTTAGAGACATGATGGTTGAAGCCATCAACTGATGATAGGTGGTACAACCAATAGGTCCAGAAGCAACTGTATTTATTTATTAGGCTTCTACCCTGCCTTTCATTCAGGAGCTCAAGACAGAACAGAGTGTGCTTCCTCATCCTCTTTCAGGTCAACAGATTTGACCGGTTCAATGCTGCTTTCTGAGTTAATTAGAATATTGAACTTTTTTGTTCATATTTGAGGAATTCAAGATGGAGTACCTAATTAGATGTGACACAGATTGTTACTTTGACTGAAATGAAGCTTCAGAGCAGGGGTGGGTTCTAACTTACCTTGCTGCCGGTTTGCTTCCTCACGCGCCACGTGGGGGCACACGCTTTGTGCGCCATGCGGGTGTGCTGCATGAGCACGCGCAAGCACGTGAGCGAGTGCATGCACAGTGCTAAAAACCCAGAAGCAAAAAACAAGATGGTGGCACCTATGGCGCTGCCGAGAGAGCCAGTTCGGGGGCCTGTCCAGCTGGCCATCACTGCCGGTTCGGCGAGCGTGGGGAAATTCCCGCTACCGGTTCTATAGAGCCAGTCTGAACCGGTAGGAACCCATCTCTGCTTCAGAGGCTGTATAGTTGATTCGAGGAACTTAATCTCTCTGTGGACTGTCTCCACATCAAGACTCAGCATAGCCAGATGCTTTTTTCTTCACATAGTGAAAGATGCAAGGGAGGGAAAACATTTGATGAGCAGGAGGACCCACAATGTTGGAAATGCTAAGAACTTGTCTGCTGCTCTCTGATTAAATCAACAGCCCCTTCACCAACAACTGCCTCTTTCTCTTTGTTTCTCTCTCTCTCTCTCTGTCTGCCTCTGCCTCTATCTCTTTCTTTCTCTCTCTCTGAAAAAAAGTCTCATGTCTTTTTTGGTTTGGATGTTCAAAGCAGCTTCACCGGCATGAACTGAACCTCCTCAACCAGCAGAAATAAATTTATACTAGATTCAGACTGCTGCCCATTTGGCTTAGATGAGCCTAGAGAAAGATTGCAAGGATTCAGGAGGCTGGGATATGGAGGGGAATTTTCTCATCAACTGCCCTGCATGAATCCTATGCGAAGTGGGATTGACCTATCCAGGGAACCCACTGGGCTTCCACAGTATAGTTCTACATTATGAAGACTCATAATTCAGGATTTTCAGGCACAAAAGCCCCCATCACCTGCTTCTAGATATGTTCCCATACTGTTGCACCCAGAGGTGGGCTTCACATCATTTAACAACCGGTTTGCCCAGAATCAAAAATGTGAGCGTGCGCGCCTTGCACACATGCACACTCCATCACAAAACACGGCAATTCACTCGTGCGTGCCATCCACGCATGCGGGCAGCGTCAACAAACACCACACAAACATCATGCAAAATCTTAAAACTAATATTTCATATATTTAGTGAAAAATATGGGGGAGTGGGAATGAGAACAACAAATCAGGTTCTTTTGTGCAAGTTATTTTTAACTCCATCCCACCCATTAACAAGATAATTTTTTAAGAACAGCATCCAAGTAGCTTTAAAGCAAGAGGCCCATTTCCATACAGCAGACAAGGGGCTAATGGGAATTCTGAGCCAGGCGACTAATCACCCATTTTATTCCATGTTTTGTGCTTACACAGTTCATAAAAAAAATCAGCCCCAGTAAGCCCCTGCATGGGCCAGTTGAAGGCCAACTTCATTATATCGTGGAAATGTGCAGTAAAACCTTGGGATTGAGTCAGTATTTCTCAAGGAGCACCTCCAGGCTTGAAACAGAACAAGCTGGCCATTGTGTATTTCATTTTCAATAATGAAAATGTAGTGTCATGTGGCTTTATGGCCAGGAGCCATAGTGGACTTGACAGGGCCCTTTATCAATATATGATTATGTTCAGTGTTACTAGCTACAGCCGATGATGTATGGCTTCTTCTGCAGCCCCATTTCAAGCTCTGCAGTGCACGCATTTTGCTATTAGAGCACTACTGGGAGCACGGTGGGGAAAGAAACGCTTTGGAAGCCTACAAATTCATTCACAGGCAGATCTCCAGACTGCTGAGACCTTCCTTCTTTTTGGGAAGGAAAGGCAGGAAGGGCTAATCCCGTCGATATAAAAATGCAGCTTGAAGCTTCTCTGTTGCCAGAAGCCGCACATTATAATAAGCCTTTCGAAGGCCGTCCCTCTTTTTATAAGAACTCAGAGCTTTGTCTCCCATTTCTGAAGATAAATTATTAAACCAACTCAGTGTCAAGGGAAAATAGCATCCTCCCCACCCATTCCAAATTGACCCCCTGGTCTCATCTGGGATGCCATCATGGAAGCCTAATACTTGATATTTATTTTGATTCTGACTTTCAGCAGCCTTACTGGGAGAGATGCTTAGCTTCTAAAGTTACCAGCTGTTTGCTTTTCTGTTAAATAGCAATCATGTAGCTGATTTATAGAAACTAGATACTAACTGCATATAGTCCTTGGGGCAGTTTCACACTGCAGGCTCAGCTGCTTGTTTCCCATGCTGCTCTTGGCTGTTTCTTGACCCAACTTCAGAAATTCCAGACTCAATGACCACGGATTATCAATGGGGCAGGGCTGGGTTGGTTGTTCCCCTGCTTCTTGCCCTCCTGTCCCTGCAGAGAAGGCAAGCCCCATTGGCTGGCTCTTGAGTAGGCCAGTATACCAGTGCCTGGCTTTTCCTTCAAAGGATAGGTCCCCGTCACCCATCCCCATGCCTTTCCTGTACTCTCCCAGATGTGTGCATGCAGGAATGCCTTCACACTGACATCCTTCACACATTATCTCCACTGACATTAACACAGACCCTCCTTTGTTTTTCTTTTTTTTCCCCTTCCAATACTGTGGCTTTGATGCTACACTAATCAAAGCAATAGGCAGTTTGACATCAGGACCCCAAACATGGACAAAATAATATCAGAGTTGTTCAGCCTCACAGGATACTGTATGGAAGACCTCAAAGTTACTGTTTTTGGAAAAACAAGACTTTAACAGTGTTATTAAGTGAAAACTTAGTCAGGCCATCTCAGAAAGTCTCAGCAAGCACAATGATTTTGGATGCCTTGTTGATTGATAAGGGCCCTGTGATCTGTCTCCCATGTAACCTGGATCTAGAGAACCAGGGATGGGACCGCCCGAACCGGTAGCGACCTGCTGGTGACATCACTGAAGTGGATCGGCTGGTGCCGGTCCGTGGGTGCCGCCATCTTTTTTGTGTGTTTTTTGCAAATTTTTTTACTGTTTGGAAGGTTTTTCCTGTTCTGCTGCTTGAAAAAGGACCCTCCTGCCCACCCCCGGGTTTATACTTACCTTTATTCCTTCGCCCGAAGCACAGCTGATCAGCTCCTCAGCTGTGTTTCGGGCTGATTGCAGCTACTGAGCATGTGCGGAAGCAAAATTGTGCGAGGGATCGCGCGCAAAACGGTGGGGAAGGTAAGTGGAACCCACCCCTGTAGAGAACCAACCTACCTTCCCCCTCCATCTCCCCCAGTTTATATCCAGCCTCAGCCTAGCACTCTATCCATTGGATGAAGTGAACCATATGTCTATTTACAAAGCATGTTAGTAAAAAAAAAATCTGCCTCATTCCTGATTTTTTGCCTTCATAAACACTCAGTTTAAATCCTACATAGGATGAAGTGAGCTGCTGCTCATTAAAAGCTTATGCCTACTTACAAAATTTATTAGTTGAAAAGGTGCTACTACATTCCTGATTTTTGTCACCATAAATTAACATGGCTTTCCTCCTACAATCTCTTTGTAGAAACAGAATAGCAAGGTTCCTATTTACCACTGAAAAATGTGAGAAAAACATTAAGGGGAGGGAAACCTTGAAGGTCTGTGGTCAGAGGGTTAGGTAAGCAAGGGGAGCATGCTCCATCCGTGGACAAAAACTGAAAGGCTGCCCACTGGAGGGTAAGGGTTGAGCAGAACATGAGCTTCTAGGACTGAAGATAGTCCATTGACTTAATAGACCACATCTGGATCAACTGCAGGAGCATTAAAAAGCTGCAACTGCTAACTAAGTGAAAACAAAGTGGTCCTACCCAGAGTGCAAAGACCTTACAGTAGTAACTCACACTCTTTTCAACATGTGTTTAGACTATTGCAATATGCTTTACATAAGGCTGCCTTTGAACACTATTAGAAGTTGCAATGTTGTAGCCTGTTTACTGGCAGGTCTTAACCCCTGAAAACTTATTACACTGAAGGCTCTGCATTGGCTCCCAAGTGTAATTCAAAGAGCTGGTTTTGACATATAGGTTTTATATGATTTGGCTCCAGGTTATCTCCAGAACTACCTTCTTGAACTGAAAATGAACTGTCGGATATGCTCAGCACAGGACCAGTTTTTAAAACATTTTTGTGGAAGGTTGGAAGCCAGGAAGTGATGCTCTTCAGTTATGGTTCAGCTTTTATGCAGTGGTCTCCCCAAAGATGTCAGGCTAGCGCTGACTTTCCAGGTTGGCCTTCTAGGAAGTGAGAAATACTTTTTTTTCCCAGAGAGTATTTGCCCTAACCCTAACCCTAACCCTAACCCATCTTGTATGTGTAAAATTGCTGTTACAGAATGTATTCTGGGATTGCTTTGGAATAATAAATATGAATATTATTAGTTTAATTATGCTAGAATATTCCTGTGGACTTTGCTACCAACTGTTACTTGTTTAAATGCTATGTTAGTGACCATAGTTTTATATTTTAGGTTGTATTGTTGATGCATATAATTTATGTCATTCTATTGATGTTTTAATTGTTATTCTGCAAGCTGCCATGAGAGGGCTTGGATTTGGCCATTTGCAAATCCAATAAATAAATTGTTTTTAATTTTCTTGCCAAAACATTGCCAGCAGCTGGGAAGTGGGACTATGAAGCTGCACAGAAAACCTATGTTATACATCTCTGCAGTACTGGGATGTAGCTCTCCAGTGAAGAGAATAATTGGTGCATGATTTGGCAAAATAAGTATGTTGAGCCCAGGTGTAGCTGTTGGATCCTATTGAATGCCTTAGGTTGTTTGCTGAGGCTTGTAAGGGCTAATACTGATGAGTTAGGAATCTCTGTTTCTCATGTAAGAGAAAGGGACAGGTGGCAGAAACCTTCAAAACTGGGAAACGAGTAGTCACACAACCATTGATTCCAAATGGCAAAAGTAACCCATGATTTAAACCTTCAGACTAACATATGTAAGGAGCAAGATTGCAAGGCATTCTTAGGTGGAGAACTTGTATGTATGGCTTCCCTATTCTCCTATTTCAGTTCTCCTACTTTTCTATATTCTTAAATTAATGGAAGGATTGCTTGAAAAACCAGGGCAAGGAGAGTCTGATTGCCACCCCTGGCCTCAACTGCCCAAATTTAGCCAGAGGGCTTCAAATGAGACCTCAGGTTGGATTCAGTACTTCTGAGACAAAATGCAAAGTTTCAGCTCTCAGCATATCTGTTCCATGGCAGATATCAGTAGCCTGAGACAAAGGTATCCAAACTCAGGAAAGAATCTGGAGTACATTAAAAACTGTTGCCTTGCCATAGAATTGACCTAAAGCATCCTTTATAACACAATAGCGATAACTTTTCAAAAATCAGATTTTCCATTCATTGCTACAGTGAGAAGCCTTCTCCTTTGTCACAATCTATTCCACAGCAGGAGACCTAACCTGATGAAGTATCATCAAATTGTCATCTCCCACTGTGAGGAACTCTGAAGAAAAGAACAAGAAAAGAACCACTAGCTCTGCTTGTGGGTTAGCCACATGGAGATAAGTAAGAAAATTTGCTTCAAAATTGCTTTTTCTTTCTTTTCTCAAAAGTTACAGTTGACATAAAACAAAGTTCTATCATCTCTACCCACCCCCCAAAAAATAAACATGAAGCTGTAAGTTTCATTGTTCTTCATGATGGGGAAAATGTCTGTTTGCGACCATCTTATAATTTAAAATGGAACAATATATTAAAACAATATGTGATTAGCAAATCAAGTAAGCTCTCACATGAATTGCCTAAGCCCATCTTTCTTTAAGAGGGCTTATTCTACAAAACAAAACAAAAATAAGACCCAAACCAATAGATTGCCACTTTAATCTCATAGAATTCAAACATGGCGCAATGGAACCAATGTGGCATAATAGTGAAGGTGTTGGCCCAAGCCAAGTTCAACCCAGGTTCAAGTTTAGCTTTAGCTACGGAAACTCATTGGATAACTGAGGGCAATATTGCTCTCAATCCTACTTATCCTACAAGGCTGTGGAGAGGAAAAATTGACGGAAGGATTACTTTGTAACCATCTTGAACTTTTGAGGAAAAGTAGCATAGAATGATGCATGGGTGCTCAGTGACAGTTGTAATATTCTGTGTCAAGATATATAAGTTAGAAACCCATCTTTCTGGGTAAATATACACTGCATCTCTATATACATTATAGAGTCTGGTACAGAATGATTTTACATTCAAACACTATAAGGTGAAATAGTAGCACTTCCCACCTTTTCCACCTTGATATACAAATATGCCATCTCTAAGTGTGTTTCTATACAGTTTACGACCTGTAGTGAGAAGGAGTGTTTTCCCCCATGAGGTCGCCCAAACTACTTCGATTCAGTTCCAGAATTCAGTCCTCAAATCACCAAAATCCCTGTGGCTACGGCAAAGCCAAGTCAATTGTGAGCAGCTTAAAGCCTCCATGCTCATCAGAGCAAAAGGTTCCTTTGCTTTCAGAAGGAAGTGAGGGCAGTCACTTCCTCAGAGACTGAAAATGATGAAGGCCTGTCTCGTCTGATATTTCTCTATGGCAGGCTCTTTCCCTCCCTAGTCACCAGGTGAAGTCTAAGATCCTTCTCCCAATCTATTGTCTTAAAATTATGTTTCCCTGATACACATGCTGTCCATGTCTGCCTCAACATCTTATTTCCCCATTTCATTTCCTACTTGCCTTATTCTCTCTCTCTCTAAAAAAAGAGACTTAATTCTTAATTTTGCCTGAAGAAATAATGATTACCACCTTCTCAGATTCAATAGGTGGGTCCCCTAATCAGGAATACTTGCCTTTGTCCTCCTTTCCCATTGCTCCTTCAGGTAACCCAAACTGCTGGGACACTTTTAGTTGAGGCAACCTCTCTGAGAATTCCTTGCCCAAAGCTACTGGATAATGCCAGCCAAATACAAGTAGTCCCTGACTTACGGCCACAACTGAGCCCAACATTTATATTGCTAAGTGAGATATTTGTTAAATGAGTTTTGCCCCATTTTATGACCTTGCTTGCCACAGTTGTTAAGTGAATCACTGCCGATGTTAAGTTAGTAACATGGTTGTTAAGTGAATCTGGTTTCCCCACTGACTTTGCTTGTCAGAAAGGTGATCACATGACCCGGGGACACTGCAACTGTCATAAATGTGAGTCAGTTGGCAATTGTCTGAATTTTGATTACGTGACCGTGGGGATGCTGCAATGGTTGTAAGTGTAAAAAATGGTGATAACTCACTTTTTTCAGTGCCATTGTAACTTTGAATGGTCACTAAGTAAACTATTGTAAGTCAAGGACTACCTGTACTATGTTTGTTCTCCTAGGCCAGGGGTGTCAAACTCATGTTGTCACGGCAGCATCACATGACGTATTGGGACTTTTTCCCCCTTCGCTAAACCGGGCGGGGGTGTGGCCAGCACGTGATGCATCCGGCCCATGGGCCGGGAGTTTGACAGCCCTGTCCTAGGCTATCATTCATTCATACATGCATGCATGCATTCATTTTCTGCCTTTATTGTTTTTATAAATAAATAACTCAAATGACAAACATGCCTAATATCTCCTCTTCTTTCTGCTTTTCCCCTAATAAACCTGTGAAGTGAATTGGGCTGAGAGAGAGTGACTGGCCAGCTTTCCAGCCTAAGGCAAAATTCATAGCCTCCTGGTTTCTAGTCTGGTGCCTTAACCATTAGGCTAAATGCGGTCTTCTTTAGATAGGATATGATGGGATGGGATCAGAGGTGGGTTCCTTCTGGTTCGGACCAGTTCGCCCAAACCGGTAGTGACCCTCTGGTGACGTCACGATGATGTCACGGAGCCAGTTCGGTTGGTGCGGGTCCGTGGACGCCACCATATTTTTTTTGGATTTTTTTGGATTTTTTATTTTTATTTTTTCGGGTTTTTTTCTTCTGCACATGCGCAGAAGCCACGTTTCCGGCACTGCGCATGCATCGCCATCTTGTTTTTGGCTTTTTTGGGAGGGGGGGTTATTTTTTTGCACTGCGCATGTGCACGTGCGCGAAGCACGGGCGTGCCCATGAGGTGCGGCCACGCGGCATGGGAGGAAGTGAACTGGCAGTGAGGTAAGTTAGAACCCACCCCTGGATGGGATGGCATAGGAGGGAGGG
>QLTV01002419.1:1973412-1984023 GCA_003457575.1 Thermophis baileyi | reverse complement strand
AAGGAAGGAAGGAAGGAAGGAAGGAAGGAAGGAAGGAAGGAAGGAAGGAAGGAAGGAGCATGCACTAGAAGAACATGATAACTAACTAAATAAGTAACTAACAACACTAGACTCAACAACTGCCTCGATCTCATCTTCTGCAACAGTTTAAGCTCAATTTTACAAATAAAAGAACCCTTTTCCAACAGTGACCACAGCATGATTGACTTTTGTCTCAATATACATCATTACAAAAACCACCCTAATGATGGGATACCCAATTACAACTTCAAAAAAGCCAACTATGATCTCATAGACACCGACCTCTCATCTCTTGATTGGCAAACTCTATTCTCTGGCTGTAACACTGCCAACGACCATTATAACATTTTCTTGAAGTAAAAAGAACTATCAAACTACATGTACCACTAAAAACTACCAAAACAAAAAAACAAAAAAACTGTCCATATCAATAAGGAAGCTCCAATCCAAAAAAAAATCTCTCTGGCGGAAAAACAAAACTGGCTACGTAGCAAACTTTAAAAACCGCTACAAAAATATATGCCACCAAATAAAGACTGAATGTACCAACTATCACAGCAAACAAGAGGAAAACCTTCTGCGCACAAAATCCAACTGCACCTTCTACAATTTTGTAAACAACAAACTTAAGGACTCAAGATCCATCCCACCCCTAAAAGGACCTAACGGTAAAGAATGTAATGATGAAACAGTTAAAGCCAACCTCTTCAACACATTCTTCAGCTCAGTCTTTGTAAACAGCAATGGCTCATGCCTAACATTCCCTAGTTGTACCACAAGTAATTACAATGATCTAACACAAATAGATTTCACAGAAGATAATGTTGAAAAGGCACTACGCAGCCTAAAACAATCTCTATCAATTGGATCTGATGGTCTATGTGCATACTACCTAAAAAAGCTTTCCACTGCTACGGCTGAACCTCTAAGCATAATCTTTGAAAAATCCTTCAGGACCAGCTCCCTACCAAACCTATGGTCACTAGCCACGGTCATCCCCATCTTCAAAAAGGGAGACCCCAGCCTAGTTGAAAATTACAGACCAATCTCTTTATGCTGCATCACCTGCAAAGTCATGGAATCAATCACAAACCAATCCATTACCCTCCACTTAGAAACAAACAACCTACTCTCTAACAAATAATTTGGTTTCAGAAAAAAATTATCCTGTAATCTACAACTACTACACTGCAAAAACATATGGACTTCAAAACGCGATCAGGGCAAAACAATAGATGCAATTTACATAGACTTCTGTAAAGCCTTCAATTCAGTGGTACACAACAAACTACTTCTGAAACTAAAATCCTATGGCATCTCTGGACCTCTACATAACTGGATAGCTGTGTTCCTGTCAAACAGACAAGTGGTCAAAATAGGGAGCGCCCTATCAAATCCTGCACCTGTTAACAGCGGTGTCCCCCAAGGCAGCGTACTAGGACCAACACTGTTTATACTTTACATAAATGACCTTGGCGATCATATTATAAGCCACTGCATTCTCTTCGCCGATGATGTAAAACTATTTAATACCACCGACAACACTGCTACCCTTCAAAAAGATCTTGACTTTGTGTCAGAATGGTCGAACAACTGGCAACTCCAAATCTCAACCAACAAATGCTCTGTCCTACACATTGGCAAAAAGAATCAGAACACTAAATACAAGCTGAATGGACACGACCTTACAGACGACCCTCACTTTGTCAAAGACCTTGGAGTACTCATATCTAATGATCTAAGTGCCACTGTAACAACATTGCCAAAAAGGCATTAAGAGTTGTAAACCTAATCTTGCGTAGCTTCTTCTCCGGTAATATTACACTACTAACCAGAGCATACAAAATATTTGCTAGACCAATAGAACTACGCCTCCTGCGGTCCGATCTAAGCATAGACACAAAATTGTCTGCTACAACATCTTACCTGTCAATGACTTCTTCAGCTTCAACCGCAATAATACATGGGCAAACAATCGATACAAACTCAAGGTAAACCACTCCAAACTTGATTGCAGAAAATACAACTTCAGCAACAGAGTGGTCAATGCCTGGAATTCACTACGTGACTCTGTGGTTTCATCCCAAATCCCCAAAATTTTAACTGTAAACTGTCTACTGTTGACCTCACCCCATTCCTAAGAGGTCTGTAAGGGGCGTGCATAAGCGCACCAGCATGCCTACCGTCCCTGTCCAAATGTTCCCTTTTATTTGTACTCATTTTATGTATTCAAATAATGTTATACTTATGTATATTATCAAATACGTACTTGACAAAATAAATAAATAAATAAATAAATAAACAAACAAACAATCTGATAGGCAGAGAGTAGATGGTAAACCTGCAGATTTAGAGTTTCTTCTAAGCATTTTCCTTTATGTGTTCCTCACACATAGACAGAAATCTTGCCAAACTGATGCAAACTACTTGCATCAAAGATATATTCTGAGAAGGCCTAGGGAAGAGCTGTTCTAACCCTCTTCCTCCCAGTCAAACTATTTATATTTTTCTGTCTCTTGCTCCTCCGGAATGCACTCCCTCACTCCTGGGAATCCAGTCTACCTTCCACCACACAGATAATGTATGCCACAGAATGAATGTCAGTTTCATATCACTTTAAGGTATTATGCCAGCAGAGGTGGGTTCCTCCCGATTTGGACTGGTTCGCCCGAACTGGTAGCGACCCGCTGGTGATGTCACAGTGATGTCACAGATCCGGTTCGGAATTCCTAAGGCATTCCAATACTTCAGGCTATTAAACTAGGACTGCCATATTTCAACTGCAAAGGTCACTCAGTTGCTCTGAGTTGCTCTGAGAGTCAGATGAGTGGTCTCTAAATTGGATACATATCTGGATGACTTGGAAGAAGAGGTCAGCTGTAACTATACCTGGGTGCAAACATCTGAATGACTGTTACATGGCATAAAGTTCTAAAAGGGTGCCACACCTGGGCCATCATTTTAATACACTTCCCATGAGAGATGAGCTGTCGATGTTATAGTCCAGCTCATTGGGACAGGACTTTCTCTCTTAAAAGAACCTTTTAAAAGATATAAGCACAACTTCAGGGTTAATATCTTCATGTCACCGAAAGTTGTAAATTCGTTTTAAAAATAGTGGCTGGTGGAGTGAAAAGGAATAAACAGTTCACCTTAAAAAAAATAAAATCCTATAGGGCATAAAATGATCCTCCTTGGAGATAGTGCTCTGATTTCATAGAAAAACCTTTAAGATAAAAAGGAAAGTTCATACATAAAAATGATCTTGTACCTACTTCTGCCTCTGATTTTTTTTCTTACTTCCCTAGAAATATTCCAGTTTGCATATTTTTCCCTGTTAGCCATTTTCTTTTCTTTTTTTGCTGGGCAGTATTTCACATACGGTATATACAACACTCCTTAATAATAGTGTGCTCAGGGCATGGTGGACAATGCAAAATGTTAGTGCTGCACCATTACTACCAAAGTCAAACTAACAAATAACATCACTGATTTGTTGGGGAAAGGGCTATAGAGATTGCTGACGATGAGTTCCAGTTTCAAGGAATTACAGTATTAGAGAGTTTCTCTCCCTCACCCTACAATGGAAAATTCAGAGGAATTGACCTCTAATTTCTCTGCCCACAAGCCCAAGAGACAATTCTGAGAGGTCATGCATGCTCTAATTCCAGGGAATGTCTTCCATTTAAAACTGGCTGGTGATCAGAATGCGAGACAAATCCACATGAAAATGTTGGCTCCACCATCATACCATGTTCTAAACATTGGACCATATGATTGCCTCTAAATAAATTAGCATTGTTCATACATTATGAATACTCTCTTTCGCATTCTCTGTTTTACAGTGGGATTGAAAATGCTGGCATTCAACCGTTTCAAAATACCTCCACTGCTTTTGCTAAAAGCAAACAGAGAGGAAATACCTAGGCAGAGCAAATGCAAAGGGTACCTTGGAGTGAATGCATTAGGGACAGGCAACAATGAGCACACCCTTCATAATTATATTGTGACCTTTTCTTTTTTTTCCAGGGGGAAAATAACACCTGTAACTTGTCATTAATGTGGTTAAGCTTTGGATGCACCAATTCACATAACCACTTTTGTCTTGGTTCCCTTATGCAAGCTGTTCTACATTTGGAGGCCTTTCTATATGTCTGTTACAATAATTAGATGCTAAAATATAAAATGGAAGGGAGGGAGGGAGGAAATAAAGCTGAATGATTTTACGGAGTTGTCACCTAGAACAAATTTGGCTTAGGAGAATCTGTCTCTCACTTTGCAGACTTGTTAGATGTGAGCAAGTTCTCTTCCTCTCTCCAAATCCACACTGTCTGGGTATCTTAATTAAAAAGAAAGCAACTGCACTGCAGCCATGAGGCTGGCAAGGCATACATCCTCTCTAAACCGTTTATGTGCTCTATGCATGTCTTGGGCAGGACACCATGAGTATTGGATCCAAGTTGAGAATAATGTTTTGAAGAGCTTCATAATGTCAAATACCCAGTGGAATGCCAGTCCACAATTCCACTTGCACATCTTATTCAGAAGCTTCCAGAAATCAGCAAACCAGGAAATACATTTGCATCTCTGCAACATTACATTGCCATGGTGAACCCGATCAGAGAGGGAGAACTTCTCTCTTTCATCCAAAGGCTGCATTTTCTGGGGAATAATTTGTCACAGCTCCAAGGTTAACTCTTTTTCTCTCTTTCTGACAATCCTCTCTCAATCTCCCTTGATTCATCTTCTTTGCTGCCTGTCTACTCCTCCCTCTGCCGTGCGCCCCCTCCCCCCCCAGCTAAGGAAAGACCAATTACTCTTGCCAGAAGTGTTAAGTTGCAAAGGGCTTTTGAAATTAGGCCAAAAGCTGCAAGTAGCCCTAGGCTTACTCACTCTTGCTGGAAGAATTATTCTCTGCTGGAGGCAAAATGAATTTGAGTAGTTTTAATTCAAAGTATGCAAAATCCAGAACCAAAACTGGAAAATGCACATGTCACAATCAAATGTATTAATGTCAGAGGCTACATTTGTCATCCTGTACTAAATCTCCAAGTCAGCAATCATATATAATCACATCATTGCATGGAATATGTAATTTGCCCTCCCTGTCTGAGAGTGGACAATAATTTCTCCATTGAAGTGGACCGTAACATCCAAAAGCTTATGATATAATAAATTTGGCAGCCTATTTATTTTTGCTACAGTGCTACAGTAACTACTGTACTGGAAGTCATACAATATGTGACCCCAGCAATCAAAATGATGCTATGATGTCAACATCCAGACAGCACAATTATGTGATAACATCACAACGTCTTGTTAGTTACCCCTTTCCATGGATTACCATGCAATGGATGGAAAGATGGATATTTCTTCCAACATAATCAAGGAGAGAAGCAACCTAGAATTAAGGAGAAATTTCCTGACAGTGAGAACAACAAACCAGTGGAATGGCTTACCTTCAGAAGTTGGTGGTGGGGAGCAAATATGGTTCCCTTGCCT
Source organism: Thermophis baileyi (assembly GCA_003457575.1). NCBI lineage: Eukaryota > Metazoa > Chordata > Lepidosauria > Squamata > Dipsadidae > Thermophis > Thermophis baileyi. The sequence goes on along the minus strand of QLTV01002419.1, from coordinate 1,978,500 downwards.
ATGGGCAAAGCAGGCAAAGCAGGTGCAATGGACTTGTTAGTTTGGACAAGGCAGACCTGTCCTGTAAGGAGTCCTGGGCCTATTAACAATCTACCTTAAGATTTGAAGCTGCCCTACTAATATTCTAGTACTGCATTGTCTTTGCAAAGTCTAAGATAAATAATAAAGCTGGGGCAGAGTGATCCAAATATTTGCATCATGTGCTCCTTTTGGAAATAGGGTAGTGATCAGGAGTGCTTCAGATTGCAGTTATTTTGTTGCAGATCTCATTTTTTCCTAGGGAAAAAAAAATTGAACTCCTTGGAATGTATTATAGTCTTTTCCCCCCTTCTGTTCAGTCATGTCTGATTCTTGTAGACTGCCTAGACTAGTCCCTGCAGTTTTCTTGGCAAAGGTTTTCAGAAGTAGTTTGCCATTGCCTCTTTCCAAGGGCTAATTAAAAACTTCCACCTTAGGCTTGCTTATGTGCTTCGCTATCATGCAGTGACAGTCTGCCATGAACTCTGGGGAGGGGGGAGGGGAGGGGGATGCTTGGTGGAAAGTGAAAGTACTTCTGTATATCCCTGAGATGCTGCTTCAAGGTCTTAGAGAAGAAGGCAGCAGCGTACAAACAAACCGATGTTTGATGTGTCTGTTCTAAAAACATCTTGCTTGAACTTGGTTGGTCCGGGGGAGGTCAGTGATGGGAGGCAGTTACGGGAGGGAAGAGTTAAACAGGGATTTTGGCATGTGATTCTCAGCTCTGGCTATGCATTACTGCACTTGACTTCTAATAAAATTATACCTTTCTCAATAAATGGAGCCAAGGATCGTTTTGATTTAGAGGTTTAAGTGCTGGCAGGTCTGACACTGGCCCAAGGTCATTAGCTGGCTTTGCACCCACGGTAGTACTAGAACTCCCAGTTTCTAGTCTGATGCCTGAACCATGTCACCAAACTTGCTCTCTCTTACAGTCTCTTAAGTAGCACTATTCCATACAGAATGGGTTCATCTTCATGTACCAGAGGCAGGAGGCTTCCCAGACATTGAATCATAAAAAGAAGCTCCTGATCTGCCTTCTAATACACATATTCATGATTTTCCAAAGTTGTTGACACCTGCAAACCAGCTCAAGTTTCAGGAAAATGTGTATTTTTTTCCCCTGCTGGTCTTTCAGTGATTGCAATTAGGGAAAACTGGAAGAAAAGCTTGTTTCAGTTAATGTTTTTTAATAGCAGATGGGGTGCCTGCTATTTGATTTGATCTGTGAGTGTGTGTGTGTTTTTTTCTTCCTTGTTCCAAGTGTGTATTGTATAACTTTGCATGATGATGTGATTACTTTGTATGTGACAATATGGCCACATTTTACTGGGCATCTCCGCTTTTAATTTTAAGTTAATAACTGACGAGAAGCTCAGGGCTTTCTGGACAGCATTTTAATACTAAAGCACATTGATGGAAAGAAAGGACATTGACGAAACACTCATCAAACAGGAATAAATCTCATCCATACAGTAGTGGACAGCAATGTAACAGCTTCAGCTTTTTCTTTTGCACAAAGCAGTGCCCAATTACTTGCTATTGATCTGTGATTGCATTGTGCCAAATGGAATGCCAGTCTCAATTCATTTGGTCCAATTGAATTTCAGCCAATATGAATTGATAGTTGGCGTTTTTCCTTTTGGAACATTTGCCTGTCAACAGGGAACAAATTAACAGGTTGGATGGTTTTGTTGCAAGATAATTCTTCTAAAAAAGTCGAAAAGTGCAGAATCTGTTTTTGAATTTGTTTCTTCCCTAGCATTGGGGGTGGGGTGGGGGAGGGGAATTAAAGGGAATAACGTTGTCTTCGTTTGAATTTGCTTTCTGAAAGAAGTGGATACCCTGTTCATGTTGCTTAAAATTCTGTGCTTATTCTCCACTTATTTTTTATTGATAATCAAGTGAATAATTGAAGTCCAACAGCTACATGAACATCACATAAATCATCTTCCAGATGCAAATAATGTCACTATGTTTATTCATAACTCACTTTCAAGATGAAACTCAAAAGGCTTTTATTGCAGATGATGGTGGGCTTGTATAAGATGCCTGTTACAATAGCTCCAACTTCTCAATGACTACACTCACTAATGAAAAAGACCTGAAGGACAATAGAATCCATATGAGCTATTTTATTAGGTGAGGAGTAAGGTTTAACACATATGTTTACTCCAGTAAAAAAGCCAATCTTCTCCATCAATTAAGAATGTGCCATAAATGCAAATGGAAAGGGAAAGGCACCCTGTAAATGCATTCTAGAAAAAGTAAATGAGGTAGAAAGGGTCAACATCATAGCTATATGGGACAAGGTAGAGGTGCCTGTTCCATCATCACAGAAAGAGAGTCAGTAGGGGATGGAAGCACATGGATCATCCCAGTGATTCAGTAAATGCACTGAACGGGTCATTGGAGGGGACTGACTCAAGCCTCAAGCATGGATCGAGCAATGGCATAGCACGTTATATGAAAAATACACTTGCCAGTGTCTCCAGTGAGCATTTATATGTTATTGTAATTTGGGCTACTTGTAAGACAGAAAGACTCAGGGCAGTTCCACCCTAGCAAATTGTGGTGTCACTTCGTCATCATTGTGGTGGTATATCTCAACAGTGGAGGACCTTTGTGTAGGAGCATATTACTTGCACATGTATGTATACAGGAGGGGGGGGTTGGCCCTACAGGGTCCCACCAGACCCATTATTGCACCCTCCCATAACCCTGGAGAGAGTTTGTTTGGCCACACAAATCCTGCCCCACCTCCTCAAACCTTTGCAGGAAAAAAAAATTCTCAGTGCCTTTATTCAGGAGGAATTTTAGAGGTATTAACTTTAGAGGCATATAAATATTGTGTATAGGAAGATGAGTTGTGAAGAAATATGAAAAATAAATAAATAAATAAATACATAAATAAATAAATAGTGTATGCTTGAATCTGTCCAGCATCAGTGTTGATTGGAGCAGCCTTATCAATCCACATAATATATAAGTGAGACGAATAACCACTTGCTTTTGTTTTGTTAGCAGAGTGACTAGACAAAATTGCCTATCAGCTAGAGACTACTACCCAGTCAGTTTAAGGTTAAGGAGCTAACGGAGCACTGAAGACAATAAATGAAAAAGAAAATCTTTCTGCTCTTAGTTTGAGTTTCTCAGACTTTACTGGTCTCTGCCCACTATCTGATTTGGAAAGTGGTAGGTCTGATGATTAACTTTTTCTTATCTGAACCTTTCTAAATGGGATTTCTCTCTCCTCCTTATAATTTTATATAACCCCACAATGATTGTGTGACACACTGTACTAATTCCTAGAATGGAAGTCTTCTCAGAAAAGACACAAATCTAGTCGCCAAGACGTAATTCCACAGCAGATATGGCTTCATCCCATTTTTTAATGAAAATAAAATAAGCAGAAAATATATTTTGAAATAATATGTTTGCTACTGGTCTACTCGCATTCAATTTTTTTTTCATTAAAAAGAATGGTAACTCTTGGCATATATATCCATTAGCCTGCCACATACCTCTAGCTTGACACCGTTTTACTAGAATAATATAACATCTGCCACTCATTCTTCAACTTCCTTTTGATCCCTCACATCTTATTTTTACGTTTGTCTCTGTAACAGAATGAGATTTGTTCCATCGCCTCTCACAGTACACAATAAATAGCACTCTTCTGCGCAAACCTGAGATTGCAAATGAGAACCTGCACCAGCCATCCACAGAACGCTCTATTCTACGTTCAGATCTTTTATATGTTGCCAAAAACTTATCTAGTCAGCACCAGCCTTCAATTAAGTATACATTTTATGTAGCAATAAATAAATCACACGTCCTAAATAAAAGAACAGGAGTAGGCAGAAGGGCACATCTGTGAAAGAGGGATCCAGGCTGATAGAGAAGCTTCTTTCTAATTCTGTATCAGTGACCTTGTTCAAATGTAATACTCAGGCAATCTTTCTCCAGATGCTTTCAACTGAATTCCCATCATCCCTGCCTATTCACCAAGCTAATTGGGCTAAGGTGAATGATAGTTCAAAACACCCTGAGAGCAAAATGTTGGGAAAAGCTGCAAAGCCAGGGCTTACATGACACAAACAAGCCACATGTTTTGGCTTAGATTCTTTCCCTTGTTGACTGGAGAATTATCAAGAATTATGTGAATGAGGCCCACTTACTTAGACTTTCAAAGGCACGTACCAGAACCAGCTGAATATATGCAGATTAAAATGAAAGGTGCTGTTATGGAACCTGTGTATGAATAAATGGTCAGTTCACTCCATGAATAGGGTATAAACAGTGGACTCCCCGAAGGAAAGATGCTTTTCAAGTTGTTCCTCAATGATTTGGAGGCAGAAGAGAGCGTGATGGAGCCAGATTTGCTGACATCCAAGGGACAGCAAGCAGCTCTAAAATAATTGTTCTAAGTGGATGGAACAAGTATTAAAATGGCAGACTCACTTCAGAATAAGTATAAAACTATACATATTGGGACACAAAGTCCTAGTTTTACATGAAATATATATAACTACAACCATAGTTTCATATAAAAGCTTCTGGTATTGTTAGAATCAGAATAAAACATATATTTATAAATATTACTTTTTTCCAAATTTATGGTGTGTTTACTGTATGCAATCTTATGGGAGGAGTTTGAGCCTGTGACTCCTGAGGAAGTGGACAAGGCTATTGGAGCGATGAGCTCCTCCACTTGTTTATTGGACCCGTGCCCCTCCTGGCTGGTCTCAGCCAGCAGGGAGGTGACACGAGGCTGGCTCCAGGCTGTAATCAACGCCTCCTTGAGAGAGGGGTCCGTCCCGCAACCTTTGAAGGTTGCAGTGGTGAGGCCCCTCCTCAAGAAGCCATCCCTGGATCCAGCAGATTTAAAAAACTTTCGTCCAGTCTCCAACCTTCCCTTTGTGGGGAAGGTTGTTGAGAAAGTGGTGGTGCTCCAACTCCAACGGCTATTGGATGAAATGGATTATCTGGATCCCTTCCAATCGGGTTTCAGGCCTGGTTATAGTACGGAAACTGCTTTGGTCGCGCTGATGGATGATCTCTGGCGGG
>QLTV01002419.1:1959989-1972820 GCA_003457575.1 Thermophis baileyi | reverse complement strand
TCCGCGTGACCGCCTTATGCCACATTCCTCCCATCGACCAGTGAGGTCACACAGGGTTGGCCTTCTTCAGGTCCCGTCGGCCAGACAGTGCCGGCTGGCGGGACCGCGGGGGAGGGCCTTCTCTGTAGCCGCACCGACTCTATGGAACCAACTTCCCCCCGAGATCCATACTACCCCCACCTTACTGGCCTTCCATAAAGCTGTTAAGACCTGGCTTTTCCGGCAGGCCTGGGGCCAATAGTGGTTCTGATTGGCCCATGCATGGTTGTGTGAATGTTTTATTTTAAATATAGATGTTTTTTTTCTTTCTTTTTTTTAAATTGTTTTTATATGTTTTATTTTTTATGATGTAAGCCGTCCAGAGTCCTTCGGGAGTTGGGCGGCATATAAATTTTATAAAATAAATAAATAAAATAAATAAATATTTATGTTCCTCTGAAAGGATATGGTAAAACTGGACAAAGTGCATTAACCCAGGATCACATGATCGCCATTTGAGACCTTCCCACCTGGCTTCCAACAAGCAAAGTCAATGGGGAAAACCAGATTCTTTTAATGACCACATACTTCACTTAATGACTATGGTGATTCGCAGAAAAGGTTGTAAAATTGGGTGTGACTCACTTAACAAACACCTCATTTGTCAATGGACATTCCAGTCCCAATCATGTCAGAAGTCAAGGACTATCTGACTTACAGTATCTTCACAGTATCCAGAAGTGGGTACTTTTGGAGAGGTCAGAACAGTCAACATGGTGGCCATAGCTGTACAATCAAAGTTGTACCTTTTCCCCCATGGATTGCATGTGCAACACCAGTAGAAAATGGGCAGATAATTGCATGGTTGTGACTGCCATCTTTATTGTTTTGATCCCCTTGCCTACAGATGCCTCTATTTCTCCATCTCTTTCTCTACTTTTAGCATACATTTTTATTATGGAATGTTTTGCATTTTATAAGCTAAGTGAAACAATTGTTTATTTATGTTTCAGGGAGATGAAAACAGTTAAAATTTGGAATCAATGAAATAGCAAATGATTTCAAAGTGACAAAATGATACTGAAGTGCAATACGAATGGAAATGCCACGTAAGCAATTAAATGACTGGTTGAAAAAGGAGGCAATAATTCTTATTTAACAGATAAATTTGGGGAGGGGCATCTGTTGATTCAAAATTTACATCATTTGCATAATTACCTTATTGAGTATATGATATTATTTCTGATAGGCCATCAGTCTAATAGATAAATCTTGCCAGATATTCGCCACTATTGCAAAAATAAATCTATCCATATTCCAAAAGAAAAATGTGCTGCATCTGAAGTCCACAAAACCAAGGGCCATTAAACTGAGAGTTTTCCAAGTAAGAACTATACTACATTCAATTTGTCTGCTGCTATACAGTACGTGTTAAAGTGTTTCAAATAAGAATTAAACATTGGATCTAGTTTCTATTTTTGACATTATCTTAGAACATAGAACACTGAACATCAGAGTTGGAAGGAACTTTGGAGGTCTTTTAGTCCAATCTCCTGCTCAATCAGGAGACCCTATACCATTTCAGACAAATGGCTATCCTGTCTCTTCTTAAAAGCCTCCAGTGATGGAACACCCACAACTTTTGAAGGCAAGCTGTTCCACTGGTTGATTGTTCTCACTATCCGAAAGTTTCTCCGTATGAAGAATGATTGTAGGAATTGGGTATGTCTAGTCTCGTGAAAAGAAGAATGAGGGGTGACATGACAGCATTGTTCCAATATTTGAGGGTTGCCACAAAGATGGGGGGTCAACCAAAGCACCAGAAGGTGGGACAAGAAGCAATGGATGGAAACTAATCAAGGAGAGAAACAATTTAGAACTGAGGAGAAATTTCCTGACAGTGAGAACAATTAATCAGTGCAACAGCTTGCCTTCAGAAGTTGTGTGTGCTCCATCACTGGAGGTTTTAAAGAAGAGATTGGAAGCTACTTGTCCAGAATGGAAGAGAGGCTCCTGCTTGTTCAGGGGGTTGGGTTAGAAGAGCTCCAAGGTCCCTTCCAATTATGTTATTCTGTTAATCTCAAAAAAGCCAAACAAACAGATTTCAAAATTCCCTAACAAGACAGTTCTTGGACTGGAGACTACCGGAAAATCCTACACTAGACGGGTGGGGGGAATCATCCCAGGAACTGGTGACAGCAAATTACTTCTGCAATGGGGCTAAAAAACAAGAATAGTTATGTTTGTGTAGCCACTCAGAGTCAATTCAGACGATTTGTTTCCCTACAAGGGGTAGGGAAGCATATTCCAGTATCCCAACCAGAAAAGTTTCACCTTTCTTGTTTGTGATTTCCCTAAACCAGAGTATTTTCAGTTGGAGAGTTCCTAGCCCTCTTCAGCCAAAGGTCTCTGGGAAATTTTTCACCTTTCCTTCATTTCTTGTGATTAAAAAAGGAAAGATACAAGCGGTGGTTGGAAAACATGAGAAGGCTGTAATGGGATGACAACTGATTTACAGTGTATGGGAATGTTGTTCAATAAAGGTCTTCTTTGGGAGCATCCTCAGAGATTAATGTGTCTATATCACTCCAATTTGACAATACTAGCTTGCCTGCCATTTTCCACCCCAAGGGGCTGACAGTAAACAGGCGAGTTTTCAACCCATTTGGAATGCAATCACTTCCTTGCAGTATATGAGTAGCCAGGAAAAGGAAGGGACATCATTTGACAGCTTAATACTGTAAAGTTAGGAAACTGGGTGCTGGCAATATGTTTATAGATCACTACCGTTTGGGAAAGCACATTTCAGCTCTCTTTCCTTTATAACAGTAAACAAGCTTGCTAGGTGACTTCATAGCGGACATACAACTGGGCGATACCCTGCCACTACAAATGGGCTTACCAAGAGAGAGATTGATTATAGTGAGAAGAGATGTCACTGACATATCCTCCCTCCTCCACCCCCAGATCTTTCCTGTTCCAAAGCATCTTTATCAGGAAAACAATTGACACCTTCCTGCTGTTTTTGCTCAGTCCATAAAAGAGAATTTCCATGATTCAAGGCACGAGGAAAGGGCCAGTTTATAGCCACCCCACACTGCTGCAAATCTTTGGTTTTAATAAAAGATATTTAGAGGCAATCTTATCTATCCTAAGAAAGAAAGAGGCAATGAAATAAAGAGTCACGTATTTTCACAGTGAAAATCAGTATCTCTCCATCTGGAGAAGCTGACGACCAACCTTTAGTTTGAGGAAAATCTCCACTGAATTAAGGGCAATCAACGCTGCATGACAACCGAACGTCTCTCATTGGGGAAAAGAACCTGTCGAGATCATCGCTTTGCTGACCTTTCTTTGGAGCCCTGCTGAAGGTTAATTCCTAAAAGTGCTACGATTGCCCATAACATAATTACTAATTAAAGTCATCTAACAAATTCCTTCAAAAGGCTAATATTAGCTTTTTCTTCTCAGTGAACATGTAGATAGCACATTCCCGCTTTCATCCCAGGAATATAACAGGGGTTGTATTCCCATTTCCTGTGTAAAGACACCTTTGCCAGTAGGTAAGTAGAAATTATTACAAAGCATCTCACTCTATGCTGGTTTCAAAGGGAGAACGGAGGCATAATTTTCTCCTACTAAAAGCAAGAGAACTTAAAGGACCTGTAGCAATTATGGCTAGCGCTTTTCTAAAAGGCTCCCACATCATCATGCTGCCCAACAAAACCTGTTTTACAAAGCATTAGAGGGTTTTTTTTTAAATAAACAACCAAGAGATCTGAAATGGCTACAAAAGATGTAATTCCAGCAGTGTAAGATTTTCAGGTTGCATTACCTACTCATTGCTCTAAAAACATGCACACACAAACTCAGTCTAATTATATAGAGTGTGATTGAGCTGGAAGAAAAATGTAAGCATGACTCTTTCCTTCCAATCATTTTTTCCTTCCTCATACCATCGTGTTTTTTATTATTATTATTTCATTATTATTTTTTGCATATCTTCTTGAAGATTCAAACATTTCTCATTTATTGTCTACTAACAGAATAAAAAGGGAAATATAGAAAAATATAACTTTTTCTAAACCTATTGCTAGTTTATTTCTAATTATTTTCTAGAACTTTCCCACAATGATATTTACTATTTAATATCTATCCTCCTTGCCCCAGTCTCAAGATGGACAGCTTACCATATCTTGAGGAACAGTCTTACAACATCCAGAAATGGAACCAGCTGTACTCTGTGTCACACGGTGGAGAAGCCCCGTGTGGACTTGTGACCTACAGGACTCCAAGTGCCCATCTCTGCCCTGACTACCAACACTCACTACTTTAAACTTTAAAACAAACATTTGAAGGGTTGACTCCGGCTGCTCGAGAGCAAAATATTTGAACTAATGCACTCAAGGACAGAACTGAAAAATGATCAAACGTTTCAAAGCGCAGATTGTACAAAGAAGCAGAAGAAACAGTAGATTAAATACTCAGCTTGTGCAAGAAGATTGTACAAACTGATTATAAACAATGACATGATACAGTTGCCAGAATTATTTACTGGAACATCTGCAAGAATTATCATGTCCCAGTAATGAAAAACTGGTTGAAAAAGTGGCTGAAAATGAGCAGGTTAAAATATTGTGGGATTTCCAAATACTAATTCATAAAGTGTTGGTTCATAACACACTAGATTTAACTGTGGTTGAAAAGAGATAAGTGTGAATAAATGATGTGGCAAAACTAGGGGATAGTAGAATAGAAGACAAAGAATTGGAGAAGATCACGAAGTATGAAGATTTGAAAATTGAAGTTGAAAGATTATGGTATAAACTGGCCACGGTAGTCCCAGTGGTTATCAGTACACTACCGTAGATATCCGAAAAAGATGTTTTTTCAAAAGGCAACAGGACTTTCTTTGTTTTTCCTTAAAGACGTTTCGCTTCTCATCCAAGAAGCTCCTTCAGTTCTGAAGAAACTTCTTGAATGAGAAGCGAAACATCTTCAAGGAAAAACAAAGAAAGTCCTGTTGCCTTTTGAAAAAGAACCTTTGGGATAACCATGACCTGGATGAGAATCTCCATAGACTAGGAGACATAGGAGCACAAGGTGAATGAGATGGTAATATGAGGACAGAGAAGATGGAGACAGATGCAGGATTAGAATCTTGAACATGTGCTTTCTGCAATTGTCACTGTGTGATATTTTGTTCATGGCCATTTGTGATGTGTGCATATAAAATTAATGAGTACATTCTTCAGCAGGGCTAGGGAAAAAAAATAAGTACATTCTTTTGCGATGCAGCAACCATAAGGCATCAGGATATTTCACTCCATGACCGAAACATCAGCAAGAAGGCTATTTAAATTGAGGAAATGTAATGGCAGAACAGATCCTATTGTTCCAACCTAAATTAGCCTTCATTTTCAAAGATCTTTCAGTTCACAGTTAGCACATTCTTACAAATAAGCAAGATAATGAAAGGTAGTCCAAAATAGTCATCAGTAGTGGACAATTACCATTAAATAGTGTTTTATAGTACCAGTTAACAATATGTTCTCTATGTTGCAAATTATGATTACATGATTTTTATACAGATGTTATATCACTGCTGTTATTATATACACAACAAAAAGGATTTAAGAGTTGTTTAGTAAGTTTGCCTTTGAAATTAATCACTAGGCAGCTCTGAGTTCAGGCAGTGGGAAATTGGGGGCAGGGCAGGTTGGGCAACAACTCATTGGGATGGGAAAACCGAGTAGCTCTGTCTTTGCACAGTTTTTGTAAATCTTGAAAATTCTGCATGCCTATTGCTTTCAGGTGAGCCACAGTCAGTCCCTGGACTGCCCTGGAATTGTTTCTAATGGGTACAGAATCCTTATATTGGAACCCCAGGTCCTGTTGCTAATAAAGAGAAAACTTCCGAGTAAGACATTGATAGTATCAAAAAGAAGTGAGAGAGAGAGAGAAAGCAGAGAGATCACTCCATCTTTGATAGTTGCATTCTCTTCATAGCTACAACTCTGAATACATTCGATGACTGCAAGTTTTTGAACAGGATTGCTGTTGTTTTGTAGCCTTCAAATATGGGTTTTATACTGTATCTATCTCTTCAGATTATCTTTGTGCTTGATGGGGATGATGCTCAGTACATCATCAAATCTTTACAGAAGAGTTATATAGAAAGCTCTGGGCAGTCATGCATGCATTTCTGCTGTCCACTTTGCGTAACTGTGCCCTATTGCTCTGAGGAAGGGGGCAACTCTGCCCACATAGCACTAGTGCCAGCAATCACACATATCCTGTGTCAAAAACCTGGGAGAAAAGTGCCAGAAAATTTTGTTCTCCCCTTTCTTAGTAGAGTGGAATCATAGGGCTTCTCTACTCCACAAGTAATCCTAGCTCTCGCAACATGACAGTAACTTTGCACTTTCCTTTTGGCTGGCCACAAATAGTAGATTGGGGGATTAAAAGTGAAAGAATCCCGGTTGGTTTTCAGCATTCCAGAATGGCAAGGGGAGACAATTTGGTGTAGTGGTTAAGGTACCATGGTAGAAAGTGTGAGCTCTAATCCTGCCTTAGGCATGAAGCCAGCTGGGTGACTTTGGGCCAGTTACTCTTCCTTCTCTGGGAAGAAGACAAGAAAAAACCACTTCCAAAAATGTTGCCAAGAAAAGTGCAAGAACTAGACCAGGTAGTTGCTAGGAGTCAATGCTGACTTAAAGACACCATTAAAAAAAAAATATTAGCCAGAGCAGAGGTAATTGAAAAGCCGACTTCAAAACATTTGGAGAAATTGGGGACTAGAAACAAAGGCACATGTAAGGGCCCTAAGCAGGGGTGAAATTCAGCAGTGCCGGTCCGTTGGCGCCGCCATCTTTTTTTTTTAAAAAAAAATTATTATTTTATTTTTTTTTTTTTGATTTTTTTTTGAATTTATTTTTTTTTAAATTTTTTCCAGGTTTTTTTTTCTTCTGCGCATGCGCAGAAGCCGGGTTTCTGGCACTGCACATGGGTCGCCATCTTGTTTTCGGCTTTTTTTTTTTTTTGATATTTTTTCAGATTTTCGGCACTGCACATGCGCATGCGCGAAAGTGCTCGTGCGCCCACGAGGCGCAGCCACGCGGTGCAGGAGGAAGCGAACTGGCAGCGAGGTAAGTTAGAACCCACCCCTGAGTGGGGGTATCAGTCTGCAAAAACTGACTGGACTGGCTGAATATCCCTGCTTCCTTAGGAAAGCAATATCTACTACCAGATGCCTCTTTTGCAGCATGTAGCTTTATCTGGACAAGCAGTGACATGAAAAGGAAATGTTTTATTATTATAATGTTTGCTTGTCTTTCATCACAAGTGAGCTACTGATTCTTCCATTCTTCTTCTCCCTTTAAATTAAAAAGTATTCCATTCTGGGTTATTATGTATTATACGGCTTTGCTCATGTGCAGATTAATGTCATTATATGATATCCGCAGGCTGCATTCAGCGTAAAATTCTTAGAAAGAAAAATGGCTGAAGCAAAGAAGTATGGATGAGAAACAGTTTTGTCTCTTTTTTTCTTCCCTTCCCCCCTCCCCCCCTCCCATATAGATGTTTTTACTGCACAGAGCTCCCTGGGTTGTGAGACAGCTGGCTGATTAATCAAGTAAGACAGTGGGGTTTTTTATATAAAAATCAATTAAGAAAATAGACAAGACAAGACTTGATAGAAGAAGCCTCCCTTGAGGTGGCAGAGGTCTAGCGTGGCTGATAGAACAGGCACATGTTCCATGAAAGAGAAAATTCAGTTTTCCTCTCGAAACAAGCGGACAAAAGAAGGGCAAGTAGAATGTTTTGATATTACGGTGTTCAGTAGCAACTGGGCGACCAATTACTAAAAGAGAAGCAACTGCTAAAATGGAATCATACAAGATGTGTATTTGTATGTGTGAAAGAGAAAGTTTATTTATTATACATATTTTATGCCACCCAAACAGCATGCAACTGTGGACTGCTAACAGTTAATAAAATAACCACAATAAACATTTAACATACATTTAAAAAACCCTACCGGACTGGAGCAAAGCCCAAAAAAACAGCCAGAAACAGGCTTAGCTATAGCCAGGTTCAAAACTCAGGGTAAAAGCCTTATGAAAGGCTGGCAAGGCCAGGGCCATCCAAATCTCGGGGGGGGGGGAAGCTTTTTCTTAAGGCAGGCACCTCCACAGAGAAGGCACACCTCCTGGGTCTCATTAGATTATCTTAATTGATGAAGGGGATCTAGATCAGGGGTCTCCAACCTTGGCAACTTTAAGACTTGTGGACTTCTGGGAGTTGAAGTCCACAAGTCTTAAAGTTGCCAAGGTTGGAGAGCCCTGATCTAGAGCAAATCCACTCTGACAGGCACAACTGGAATTCTGCCAAGCCTGATGCTAAATAGCCCTATTCTAGGAAGGAATTTATAGCTGATCACAAGCACCTTGAACTGCATCCTGAAGTCCAATCTTTTTTTTTTTAATAAAATACATATCTGAAGATTCTGAGACCAGTGTCTTCTTTGACTTCCATTTCTTGAAAAATAAAAGAATGAAGTGACTTCTCCTGGAGTAAAATAAAAACTACTTTAGAAATCTCACCGAGTTTCCAAAGTAATACCAGACCAGGCTGGAGGGAGGAATTGCTGTTGAAGAAAATTATCAAAAAGGATATTGGGATCACCGAACCATTTTGCATTCTGACTCCAGTCTCCTGTCTCACAGTAGCCTAAAACAACAGTCCCAACTTGATCAATAGGGTGGGAATTATTAACAAGGTATCCAATGACCCTCTAAGAATGCAAATGTCCAGCTGTCTGCAAGGAATATAAATCCTTCCATTCCCCACTATCCTGTCAGAGCTGAAGAAGCTTCTTGGATGAGAAGTGAAACATCTTCAAAGAAGAAACAAGAAAGTCCAGTTGCCTCCTGAAAAAGCACCTTTGGGACAACCATGACCTGGATGACGGAGAATCTCTACAGACTTTTAAGGTATCCAAAACCTCTTTGATTATGCACCAGGATTGCCACTGAACTACCCAATTCTCCCTAACATTGAAGCTCCAAAATCAGAGATTAAGGGCTGAGGTTTGTGGGGGGGGAAGGCTCATTTCGGTTAAATTACACCTTTCAAGGTTGGAAATCCCTTTCTGCAGTGAAGGGGCAATACAATACTATTTCATGGCTTCAGTTCTTGAACACCCTGCCAAGTTCTATAGATTGCAGCCTAATAACTGATTGTTATACTTATGTCACTCTCTGCTTCTCCTAATTGGTTCCAAGTATATACCATTTTATTTTTCTGCCAGTTAACATCTTTCATATTCCATGAAGCATCACATCTGTCAGCTGAGAAGATGAAACTATATTTCTTCTACATATTCACTAAGATAATTTAGGGGACTTTGGGGAGCCCGTTTCAGGGGTTTCATTGAGATAGAAGCATAAGAGAAGCTGGATCATCCAAGCTGCACCGCAGCACCATGAGATGTCAAGAAGTGGAGGTTGCAACAATCTTTTCCCTGATCATCTGCAGAGCACTTCAGGGATTTACACAAAAAGGAAGGCAAGGATGGATGATAATAAAACTTGTCTCTATCTAGGGAATGTCCTCAAAATCCTCTATAATAGGTACCTATCCATCTGCTCTTGTGCGCACACGCAACACAGAGGGGGGAGGGAGGGAGAGAGAAAGAGAGAAAAACAACAAGTGACATTAAAAATGTTCCAATACAACCTACAGTTTGACATCCTTTTTATTATTATACTGTTACATCATAGCTCTCAATACTGTATGATAAGAGGAAAAAACGCTTCATGGTAACTATCAAATATTGTCAAAAAATCAACGATCAGATAGTCAAGTAGCACTAACATCAAATATAATGGAGTGCTGAAAAAAAAGATATCAAGAGTGTCAAATCCCGGAAGGATGTTATAAATTTTAAAAGATTGCAAAGTAGATTTCTGAGACAATAAAACCCTCTTAGCTGTATTGAATGATGGGATCAGGCTGAGCACTTTGGTCATGGTTTGGATTTGGTGGCCAATTTTTAAGATCTTGAAATGACTATTATTTACTGCAAGGACAATACTCCATATTTCAGTACACATTAGAACAGTGGTTCTCAACCTTTCTAATGCTGCGACCCCCCCGTGACCCCCCCCGCTGCCGCCGTGCCCCCCGCCGCCCCCGTGACCCCCTCATTTGGATTTAGAGCAGTGGTTCTCAACCTTTCTAATGCCGTGACCCCCCTGCGACCCCACCCCCTCCCCGCCCCCTCCCCGCACGGGATGAGGTGACAAAGGGGACATGGCACCAGGGGCGAAATGCTCTCGGTTTGGGCTTGCCTGCGGGTCGCCGGACAGCTGATAGCGTCGAAAGTGGGAGACTTCGCCTGGACGCCGCCATTTGGGTTCTTTTACCCTCTGTGCATGCGCAAAGCGTTCTGCGCATGCGCAGAGGGTAAAAGAACCCAAATGGCAGCGTCCGGGCGAGTGGGCGAAGTCTCCCGCTTCTGTCACTACAGGCTATCCGGCGACCCGCAGGCGCGGCCAAACGGGGAGCATTTCACCCCTGCAGTGACGGTGGCACCAAGATGGCAGGCTAACGCACGTGGTGACCCCTGTGAAATGGTCGTTCGACCCCCAAAGGGGTCGCGACCCACAGGTTGAGAACCGCTGCATTAGAAGGTACATGTTCAAAAGCTTAGGTCATATTACTTGGATACGAGATTAGGGTGTAAGCTAGAATAGTAGGTTAAAAAATGTTTCTTAAAGAAAAGGCTCTTATGGGATGTGTTATGAATACTTTGTGAATGAATCCTGAAGAACAAATAGTGCCTCAGTAAGTGAAACCTGTGAATGGGGCCAGGGCCAGAGGCTGAGAGCAAGAAGAGTGTCATAGCTAGAATACTGCTGTTACTAGCAACCTTGAGGTTCAATTCTTGAAACTCCACCAATGATCCACCATTGTCTCTTAACCTACCTTGCACAGCTGAACCAATTGAGTAAAACATAATGAATGTAATAAATAGAATCATCATCCTAAAGATCCAAAACATAATGAAGCCGCACCTGCAGCAAATCGCCATGATGCCAAAATTAGGACATCCATGCAATAACATCATCATCAGGTACATGCATTCTGATACCCAATGCATGTCATCATCCCAAGAGTCCCTTGGGAGTTGGGCGGCATACAAATTAAATAAATAATAATAATAATATTGTCTTCTCCTCCTCCTCCTCCCCCACAGAAGCCCAAGCAACTACTCCCGTCCCAAACCAAAAAAAGATTATGTTGATCTTCATTTGATTGGGGTCTTCTGGTCGTGAAACCGATCCAAATTAGAGGTGGAGGAAACTCAAAACACTTAAATAAATGTTGAGTGTGATGATTTTGGCCCCTTATGATGATGATGATGATGATGAAGAAGAAGACGTTGAAGATGACGATTCCTTATTTCCTTACATACTGAACTGCTAATGTCCCAGGGAGAGAATGGCTCAGGAACTGGGTCACAATATCTGAAGCTCAGAGAGTCTTCGCCTGGACATGTTTTAACCTCCTGAAAAGGAAGGAAGCTTTGGATGGTGTTTCCCTCCCTTCAAATTAAATAATTGCAATAGCCCAGCTTCATTCTAATGTGGCAAAAAGGCTGAAAAGCAAACAGAGCCCTGAAAGACATGCCACTGTTTTCTCTAACCCATGAAAGCCTTTCAGGGATTATTGTTACTGGATGTCCTACTATTTACTAAGAAGCACTACTAACATTTGACATCAATCCTTTTTTATACTTCCAAACAGGTTATCCTCAACTTACAACCATTCGCTTAATGATTGTTCGAAGTTGCAACAGAACTGAAAAAAGTGACTTATGATTGTTTTTCAAGTTACGATCATTACCGTATCCCCATGGTCACATAATCAAAACTTGGACGCTTGGCAACTGGCATGTATTTATGACGGTTGCAGTGTCCCAGGGTCACGTGATCACTTTTTGCAAACTTCTGACAAACAAAATCAACGGAGAAGCCAGATTCACTTAACAACTGTATCAAGAAAAGTTGTAAAATGGGGCAAAACTCCCTTAACAAGTGTCTTGTTTAGCAGCAGAAATTTTAGGTTCAGTTGTGGTTGTAAGTCAAGGACTATCTGTATTGGAATATTTCTCACTACATAGTTTCAGACTGTAAAATTTGAGAGAACCCCCTTCAGGCCTACTGATTTGGGCAATAGAACCCACAGCAACCCCTCTCTGTGGCCAACAGGGAAGGCAGCAGCTGAGCTCTGATGGCCAAAGAAGTTCAGTGGGACTAAAAGTTTTGTTAGACTTCTGCATTCACTGCATGTCAGGGAATGTATGTGTTAGATAGTGGGTAGAGATGACAGGAGACAGACTTCCAAAGCAGCTCTTTATTTCAGCTCTTGTGTAAGCAACCAGCAAAGAGCAGTCTGACAGCTTGCCCTTTTATAGGGAGCTGTCAGACAGACCAGCCAATAGCGTTTGAGCTTTTTCCCGCTCAAACGCTGGACCTGGTTGGAACCATGCAACACAGTTGAAACAGTTAGAACATAACACCCCTCCCCTCCTGGATGGAGCTGTCCAGCATACGTAATCACGCAGGTAGGCGGGGCGTTTTGGAGCCCTACTAGACATGCGCAATTCAGTTGGTGGTGAGGCAGCGGCCTGTGCGGACAGGTCTGCTGCCGCTCCGGGGCTCGAGCATGGAAGCGCCTGGAAGGTACTGGGTGTGGCCTCCACGGCCGAAGGGACCGGTTCGAAGGGAGGACATCGCTGGCTCTCGGCTTCCAAAGGTAGGCCTTCGGAGACACCCGGGCTCG
>QLTV01002419.1:1930059-1948016 GCA_003457575.1 Thermophis baileyi | reverse complement strand
AAAAAGAAAGAGAGGGAGAGAAAGAGAAAGAAAAAAAAAGAAAAAAAAAAAAAAAGAGAAAAAAGAAAAAAGAAAGAAAGATGGTAGGAAGGAACAAAGACAGACAGACAGAAAGATGGTAGGAAGGAAGAAAGACAGACAGAAAGAAAGGAAAGAAAGAAAGATTTTAGGAAGGAAGAAAGACAGGCAGAAAGAAAGAGGGTAGGAAGGAAGGAAGACAGAAAGAAAGAAAGATGGTAGGAAGGAAGGAAGACAGAAAGAAAGAAAGATGGTAGGAAGGAAGGAAGACACAGACAGACAGAAAGAAAGATGGTAGGAAGGAAGAAAGACAGAAAGAAAGAATGATGGTAGGAAGGAAGGAAGGAAGACAGACAGAAAGAAAGACAGACAGACAGACAGACAGACTTATGACCACAATTGAACCCAAGATTTTGGTTGCTAAACAAGAGCGTTGTTAAGTGAGTTTCACCACATTTTACAAGTTGGCCACGCCCACCCGGTCACCTGACCACCAAGCCACGCCCACCTGAAGGGGGTGGGGGTGGGGGGCACTGAGGATGAGTTTGTAGCACCAAGGGGGCGGTGGACTGAAAAAGTTTGGGAACCACTGATCTATAGTCACAAGCAAAGAATCTTTCATTCTATACCATTGATGCCCAAATGTTCTGGGAAATACATCAGAAATCCTCTTAGGTATACAAAGAGGGACACACAACACTAACACACACAACACTAACACAACCGTTGTTAGTGGCGATCCTTTTGAGACTGCTAGAGCCCAATGATGCCAGGTACTGATGGTGTCTCTGCTTGTGGTGCTGTGATGCAGGCATCCATTTTTGCCTTTATTTTGCTTGTAGCTCTAGCAGATTGAAGATTATTCTAGCAGTAAGCACTAAGTCAGGAGCTCTCAACCTTTGGAATAGCTCAGCTCATAAAATGCTACGTGAATTTGGGTGCCCTCTTAGACAGAGCAAGAGCACTGCCAAAGCGGAGGGCCGAGGTGGCGCAGTGGTTAGAGTGCAGCACTGCAGGCTACTTCAGCTGACTGCTAGCTGCAGTTCGGTGGTTCAAATCTCACCGGCTCAAGGTTGACTCAGCCTTCCATCCTTCTGAGGTGGGTAAAATGAGGACCCAGATTGTTGGGGGCAATATGCTGACTCTGTGAACCGCTTAGAGAGGGCTGTAAAGCACTATGAAGCGGTATATAAGTCTAAGTGCTATTGCTATTGCTAAAGCTCTCTCTGAGCTGTGCTTCATGCTTTGCCTGGGTAAGTGTTCGCCCAGCAAGGTAGTCCAGATAAGAAGCACAATCATGAGCTTCACCCCTATCTTTTATTGTAAGGTTTCGTTAAAAGAATCTTGCAAGACTCAAAGTATTTCTCCCCCTCCCCTTTCGTTTTACTCTCCGGAAAACTAGGAGGGCTCCTTCTGAAACATTTTCCACATCACACACACACCTTCTGTGGGTAGATACATCTTTTACATCCAATGTCCCATATGCAGCTCTTCCTCCTGTCTCCAAGGTCATTTCTATGGACCATTGCAATAAGCCTGCTGAAGCTGTGCCCAGGCAGGATGGGATGGGATGGGATGGGATGGGATGGGATGGGATGGGATGGGATGGGAGCATGATCTTGATCACTCTAAATCAGAAGAAAATGAGTAGCTGGGAGATCACCGTGTATCTGTGCATGCACATTCATGTGTGCACACTCACACACATACAGACACAAGCCCTAATGGATTTCAAATACTCCAGGATTGAGCAAGTGTTCCATCAATGAAAGCAAATCATTAATGTTGTTTCTCTAATGCCTGGAAACTTCTCTGCAGCTTTTGGAAAATACCCCATGTGAGAATTAAGAAAGATAACACGCTCAAGCTAAAAGGGCCAGGAAAAAAAGCATTCAGAGCATTTGTGGAATGGTAGTAGATAACTCTGAGATGGCTGAGAATGTACTGCTTTTCTCTAAAAATTCAACATAGAATTTCTTATTTGCTGTGGGAGAGCCTTTCCTCTGCTTATTGATTTGTAATGAAAGGAGATTTTCAAACACTGCAATCAAAAATGTATTTACTTTCAAGGGAGTAAATTCTATTGAGCAAATTGAGATTTACTTTGAGGTAAGCAAGCATAAGCTAACTTGGAAAGTGCCATAAATCTTGCATTCATCAATAGGAACTGAAATCGAGAAGCCTTAGCTCTGGACTTAGGGGGCCTGATGAAGAATAGAACAGAGTTCCTGCACCTTGAATCACAGAAATGCAAAATAGAGGATGTCAGTAGGGGCCATTGACCTACTGGTGACACCTGCTGAAATTCTTTCTTCTACATCCATTTTGTATCTGGTCAACCTAGCTGGATTTTTTACTGTTTGGGTTCCATAATTAATTCTATGCCATTATTGCCAAATCCATTAGAAGAATAAACATATATTTAGCAGTGAAAGAAAAGGAATATATACTTGAAGTCAAAAAGGAAATCAATATAGGAATCTCAGTCATATGCTAAAATAAGACACAGGATATCAAATTGGCCCAACAGCAAATGAATAAACTGCAAACTGACATCCATTAAGACACACAAAATATTCAAATGTATTTTATATTCAAAAATTGAGAAAAGTCTGCACATTCAGTCATCTGACTTCCAGGCCTACAGGCTATATTCTAAGAAAACAGGTGAATTGTATACTACCTTCCCAGTTTGTTTATAGTATGGAAAACTGATTAGGATGGCTGAGAAAAGCAGTCTTGCACTGAACTTCTCATTCAATATTCTGGCATCACCATGTCAACTTGGCAATAGAGAGAGGGCAGAAAGCATTTTCCAAAGTGTTCATTTTTTCCCCCTTTTCTTGCGGGACTTGTTGCCCTTTCTTGTCCTTGAGGAAGATGATAAATGGGACGTCCAAAAAGATTAGTGAAGTTACAGCTGAGTACTTTCTCGCTTTCCTGCTTTTCTCCAGCTGTTCCTTCCCACTATAGTTCTGGCAGCTCTGCACTAGGGCTACTTAGTTGGTGAAATCAAGGGAGATCATTACTACTAAGTGTTTGTCGGGTGTAATACTCCCTGACTCTTCTCAGCATTCACATTCCCCCTTATTACACAGCTGAAGTCAACTTCAGCTTAAGTTGAAGTTAACAGATAACAATCTATTCTTTCCAAAAAGTGTCTCCATGGAATTTGATCTGCCCAATAGTCAAAGAAGACATAGCTTCTATATGTAGAACATCAAGCCTTTCTGGAATCATATTCTTTACATCCAGTCCATGTTGTACTTCTTCCCTTTCAGGCCAGTTTCATAACTTTAGAGCTGGTTGCAAATGATATAAATGGGGAAATTCTCATGAGGTCATCTTGTAAGAATACATATTACTCATGGATAGTAAAACCGAAATATGGACCTCCATTCTAAATTATATTGGGTGGTATTTTGGTTTAGTTGATCAATGTTCTTCAGTTATATACCAAATGTTTGCATATGATTATGCAGATGCTCATACTAAAACAAATTTTAAATCGGGTTCTAAATATTTATATTTAATACTTTTTAAAAAGCATAAATAATTCACTATAAGACTCCTTAATTCAGTTCAGCCAGGTGGAAAAACAAAACAAAACATGAGCATACAACACTCTTAAATTAAGATAATGGTTTCAAAAGTCACTAGCCGACCATTTCCAATAGCAAAACACAGACACATGCACAACTTTCTACACCAATGGCAGACTTCTTTCCCTGCACAAAATGTCAGCTTCAAAATAAAAATTTTCCTAAGGATCTCAACAAGGAAAGTCTACTACATTCTCCACTATGGCTTAGATCCCATTAAGTATGAGAGTCTAATCCCCTCAAAAAGTGTAAATGGAAAGACTAATATTTGATATTTATGCATTTCCTTTGACTGATTTGCTCTTATCTGTTGTTAACAAGTTTGAAAATACCAGGTTATAAAATCTGTCTCTAGAAGGTAACTACTGTATATTGCATGAAATATCGTCAACAAATGCATTCTTCTTTCATGAAGAAATTATTGCCCATATAGGAAACAGACAAGATGTAAGAATTCCAAGGCTTAAAATGTTGCTGCTACTGAAATTATTATTAAAAAGCCCAAAAAGCTGGCTCCATAATTATGTAGAATGGGCATAAACATGACACTCTTGAGAGCCAAAGAGAAAGTTTCCTCCTGCCCTATCCTATGCTCATGAACTTCGGCTCTGAAAGTTTGGGAGTCCCTCCAGAACAGGATGAAGGATGTAGCTGGTACAAACCATGAAATTGGCTTGATAGGGACATGTAAGCTAGGTAGGAATGTGCAAGCTAGAGAGAACTATTAGAACTTCAACACTGGTGTCTTCCAGAACCAGCAAAGGAGCTGCTACATTTCAGTTGACTCAGAAAAATGGAAAGAAAAAGCCTAGAACTTAAATCTTGAAGCACAGACCTATATGTAGGCCTTAATTTTTTTTTTATACAGCAGATACACCTTCCAGTTGGCTTTGTTCTTATCTGCAGTAGAAACTGATCTTGCTGAGTTGTGCCTATAAGCTGTTTATTGAGGAAATCAAGTCCTGACTAAGGGGTTAAGTGTTTGGAAAACCTAGATTTTCAGCTAGGCCTGTGTGAAGGACACATTTGCTAATTCACTTCCACACATTTGTGAGCATCAGGGTGGGTGTGGTAGAACTGTTTCACTTTTGCAAATGGAAGTTGCCTCTCCATATGTGTAACTACATCACTAGCATTACATTGTAGAAGCATTATTCATGGAGCTCTTCCATATTTAAGTGAGGTACTAAGGCACATGAAAGATAAAGAAACATTGAAAAACCAGCATGAGGGCAAGAGGAGTGAGAGTAAATCTAGCCTCCTTTTCCAAAATACCAGCTGATGACAACACCACTGGGCTCAGCAAGTTGGGTAATTTTGCACTGAATATGAATGAGTTATAAGATAAATGACATTTAGTGACATTAATTAACTGATTAAATTAAACCTGATATTTTAATCAGAATTTGTTTATGCAAAGCTGTGAATAAAAACTGTGGTTTAACCCAGTTACTTTAAAAATGCAAGTTACCATAACAACTTCTTGCAATCTTAAAGGTGGTCTTTTCTTTATAATATTTTTAGAACTTGAGTTGCCATAACAACTGGATTCCATCTCTGTTTTTTAATCTAAAGAGTTAAAGTGTATTGTTCCTTTAAAGACAATCAAAATATGGTAAGTGAAATGCTAGGAATCAAACAGCACAAGCGCTCACATAAACCTGCATTTAAAGAAAAGAAAGGAAAGGAAAGGAAAAGAAAGCTCACTATGAGAAACAGAACCAATGAACCTTTTTTGTATGGCAAGCTCAAATATCCCTTTCAATACCCAAGTAAATTTTAAGATGAATATTTATCAATCAAGGAGGAAGCAATTGTAATGGAAACCCACCATGTGATGAATTGTCAAAATACCCTAAGAATGAATCAAATGTCACTTTCATTCACTGTCGACCATTTCCTTTTTACTTAAGTTTCTGAAATGAAGCATTTCATTTATGCCTCTGACAGTTCGACAGAAACAGCAAACCTAGCCATAACATTCACTTGCCTTCCTTGATTGTACATCTGCCTTTCTCACTAGGTTCTTGTAATAATGAAGTGAGACAATGTTGATGCCCTGAGATGACCTTGGGAACTGCAGGGAGAAAGATCATTTCGGGGCATGTTCACAAATCATGCTAAGATTAGAATGCATCACTCACGAGATGTGGGGGTTCATTGAGGGAGCAGTCGTCGGAATAGAAACAGAGGAGTAGATCAGCCTAGAATGAATACTGTGGGTCTTGTTCTTGTATTGTGTAACATAACCTTCTCCAGTTTGATTCTCTCAGGAAATAGCAATAGCACTTAGACTTATATACTGCTTCACAGTGCTTTTACAGCCCTCTCTAAGCGGTTTACAGAGGCAGCATATTGCTCCCAACAACCTGGGTACTCATTTTACCGACTTCGGAAGGATGGAAGGCTGAGTCAACCTTGAGCCGGTGAGATTCAAACTGCCGAACTGTTGGCAATTGGCAGTCAGCAGAAGTAGCCTGCAGTACTGCATTCTAATCACTGCACCACCACAGCTCTTAATGGATTCTCAGCCAGCTTGGGAAGGTGCACATATATCCATAGATGGATATTGTAGATCCAAGGCTTTACCTGTTGCTATCAAATTACCTTGCACAGCAGTACAACTTTGACTTGTCTAGCAGGTCAGTTGGTCACCTCTGCATTTGCCACAGGAAAAAGCACTTCGGGTGACTAATTAATTTTTCAGCAGGGCCACCTGGGATTTCTCCGAGGAAAGAATGTAGTCACTTATACCATGTTCCCATTCACCTCTGTCATGGTCTTCGGTTTTGTCATTAAATCTTAATTATCACTGTAGTCTAAAGCTGTTCTCATAACTACAGTAACAGGCCCTGTGCCTTGATGCCCTAAAAAATCTGTCCTTCGCCCTGGATGAACGAAAACCTCCTCCTTTGCCTACTGCATGCTGAGCAAAAGATCCATATTGAATTTCTCAGCGATTTACCCTTTGTCCAGATAATCTGATGAGAATGCGATATATATTGCATTACTCAAGGCTGGTCTTCACCCATACAAAACAGATCAAGCAACAGAGTGGAACTAGGAGAGGTGACCCTGGATTCCAAGTGTAATTGTGGTCCTGTATCTTAATGAGGTTTCAGGAGGAGACAACAGAGCAGGCTTGGGGGCAGGGACGAAGAGAGAGAGGCCTGCTGCTGCAGCTCGCTGGCTGGGGGAGGACATTTAATTAAACAACAATAAAAACCATCAGCTGCTGCAGGTTAGCCATCTGAATCCCCCTTTCCTTCTTTTGCTCTTTCATGACAGAAAGCAAACAAAGAATGCTCTAAATGCCAGCTTCTGCTCATCCACCTTTGCTTTGTCCCATTCAGTCAAACTCTCCAACTGCTTCAGGAAAAACCAACCAGCCAATCACCCACCCACCCCCCACCCCCACCCCCACACACACACCAATGGCAGCTCCTGAAACGATCTCTACTTTAAAAAGGCGGAATCTCTCTCACATATAATCAGAGCATCTTGTTTATGGTCTCAATCTAGGATGTCTTTGCCATGATTTTGGGGATTAATATTTTCATTTGGGAGGAAAGGTCATAGTTTATAGGGTGGAATTCATGCAGCCAATATAATCTCGGCTTCATAAAAGCATCCTACCAAATCCTTGCTACTGCTTAATGAGTGAGTAGATTTCTCTCATTTGGATCGAGCCATAAAAAATCTGTTCCTCTTCTCACTTGTTTTTCCTCCTCTTCAGCAGTTAGGCAGAAACCTGTCTACTTTGGGAGGGAATACGTTGTTAAGAGGTGTTTTTTTTTTAATTATTCCTCTTGTATCTTAGAGATGCTGTTTGATAACATTAGAATCAACACTCAGATGAATTCACTATTATATAAAATAAGTTTAGATAGATATAAATAAAGAGATAATAGATGCTTTTTAAAAACATAGGCAAGACAGCTGTTTCTTTCACCCTAGTTCCTACAGATATAACCCTCTCTGAATCCGCTCCCAAAAGAGAAAGTGGGGAGGGAACCTAAAACTTACTTTCCAGTTCTGGCACTGATAAAGAAAGGGAGGAAACTGACAAAATATGTGTCAATTTCACTGTTTGTTACCTCCTAGATGCCAAGATTCTAGCAATTCCTTATAGGATCTTCCAGTTCAGGAGCTGGGAGGAGGAATGAGACAAGAGTTTTCATCAGTGGAAAAAAGTAACCATGTCATATCTGGAGGAAAAAAAATAAGTTCCAACTATAAAGTAGCTGAGTTGAAAATAAATCAGCTTAGCTCTTCAAGTGCTGTTGTTGGGTTTGAAGCTACAGAATCCTTATGTGGAAATGCCCAAATCAGAAATATATGTTATCAAACACAGAAGCGTGATGGATTGCAATGTTCATTAATTTTGTTTTTGTTTTGAAGCTTGGTGTAATAGTATGTGGCGATAACCTTAAGAAACAGGAGGAAGAGCCACAGACTGGACAACGGTCAGATAAGCAGCAGCTGAGTCCGCAGAAGTAATCGGGCATGGCAAATATCTCAGAAGGGATTCTTTCTTATTTCTTTGATTATAAGGGCGAGGGGGGAGGATGTACTTTCAGACTTACAATATTCTGTTAATATTTCAAAATAAAATTGGAACTGGAATTTTTGGACCATCACCTGAGACTGACATGCATGAAATAGCAATGCACGTTACTTATATATCTACCCCTCATTCCCTTTCAAGGTAAGTAATGTTTTGTAGAGCATCAAAAAGAAGAAAGAAATAATAAAGCAAAGACATTACAGGTATAAGAGGAGAGGAAATACAAGTGACATTAGTTTACATGGATACTGTTGACTATACCACCTCCTATATCCCACCTCCTACTTTCTTTCTTGCAGACCATTCTTGTTTTCAACATTCCTGCACTCTGCTTTACACATTGCCTGTTATTCTTTCATTTTCTCACCTCCTTTTTTTTTTTGAGGAATTCATCAACTTGTTCCAACCATGACTTTCTTAGTCGTCTTCTTCCTCCTCCTTCCTTCCATTCACTCCTCCCTCGTATATTTATTTTGTGATTCAATCCTCCACTTTTTTCCCTTTCATATTGGTCATACACTCGTTGTTGTATTTGATCCTCAGTCATTCAGCACCATTCATTATTGGCCAAATCCCTTATCACAGACAAGTGCCCTAAGTGCCCCATTCACCCTGCATTTAAATGTTCACTCAGTTTTCCCTGTGAAACACATTACTGTACCTTGGTCTTTGGTATATTATTTTTCAGATTCATAATCCACATTGCATCATACAGTTTATCCAACTTTCCCTGGAAATCAAGTTCAGCATACAAAAGTATGCCTACATTCATATCCTCAACCCACCTAGCTCTGATGCCACCACAAGCATTTCTTATTCCTTCACCTATAAGTACATTAAAGAACCATACATCCATTATACACCATACATCCTCATCTTGATCCCTATTCCGTGTGGAACCATTCACTAAATATTCAATTTATTCTCGTACTTCCATTATATATTGCTCTTATAGCATGTCGCTACTGCAACTCCACAGTCATGCAAAAGATTCCATAATTCAAGCCTATTCCGTTTATCATATACTTTTTTCTAAATCAACAGACCTACAGCACACTTCACTGCTCATATCATACATTCTTCCATGACCCACTAAAGAGAAAAGAATCTGATGTTCACACACACACACACACACACACACACACACTGAATGACATAAATCTGCCCTGCATTCCTCAACTTTTGCTTATTGTTGCTTTTGTATCTTTTCAGCCAGTTCTGCCAAACACTTTCCCTGGCAACTTAGCAAAGAAATCCCACTGTAGTTTTTTAATTCACTTTGGCTACCCATCTCCTTGAATAGGAGAAAAATCATAGCATTATTCCTGTTGTTAAGCACAGATGCAGTTTTTATACATACAATCTTACTCCACATACAAGCCACCTCCGTATTTTAAGATTTCTTCAATTATACCTTCTAAAAGAGCCTCCTTACCATCTTCCATTTTCCCCACACCATTTATGACTTCTTGTTCATGATTTTTTTTTCCTTGAATACTAACTTATAGCACTCATTTCAATTCCAGTCTTCAGAATATCCCTAGCATTCCCATTCATCTGAAATCAATTCATCACTTTCATTTTTTATTCTGTTCACTCTTTTTTTACTAACCTCTAAAACATCTTTTATTTTCATCAAATTTGTCCTGCACTTTCTTGTCGTTTAACCATTCCTTTCTCTTTTTTGACTTCTTTGCAAAAATGTTTTTTTCTGGGTACATATATCATATATGTGTTTTTCTCATCCACAGCTTCTCTCACATAGTCATTCCACCAAACTTCATTTTTCATTAACCTAATTGTTCATATAATTTGTTTCAGGTAACATCCAGTGGTTTTTTTATTTATATTCATTTTCATTTGTTTTGTTGAGAAGCCATTCTTTTTCATACAGGACTCAAACATCCTTTCCTTGCAGTCATTGTCTTTTCATTCTTATATCTTTCACTTTTTTGCTCTTCCACGACCATATTTCCAAAGATCTACTCCCTTGACACTACCAAAAACAGGATTTGTTCTACATTTGCTGCCACTCATCATCCTTCTAATTTTTACTAATTCTTTCAATTTTTTTTGTCAAAGACAATCAAATCAAATGTGATTTTTATTGATTTAGACTTGTGTGTGTTTGTTTTCTGTGTATGAGTATACACAGCCTCATGTTTAAATGATATATTTACATCCATCATAACATTTTTCTAAGCAGATACTCAACAAATTCACTATTTGCATTCATCCTTGGGTCTTTGAATATACAATAATTTGTCAATATTCATCTTATTCCCACCCATTGTTATTAATTTGTTATCAGCCATTCAGTCATGTCCGATCGTATGGATTAGCACTCTCCACATGCCCCTCTGTATCACACCAGAATGGGACAACTTGCCACAGCCAACTCACTGCGGTCAACTCACCCTAGGACAACTTGCTGCGAGACAATTTAACAATTCTATTTAATTATTTAATTTTTTTTAAAAAATTAATCTTTGCAATTCACATTTAATTCTGTCCCTCCTTTTGCATCCCTTCTTTAATAATTCTGTTCCACTATTTCTTTGATATTAGTGTAACCCTAACCCTAACCCTAACCCTAACCCGCAGCGAGTTGTCCTGCAGTGAGTTGGCTGTGGCGAGTTGTCCCGCAGTGAATTGGCCACAGCAAGTTGGTCATGGCAAGTTGGCTGTGGTGAGTTGGCCGTGGCGAATTGTCATAGGCCCATCTCACACTGCCTCCTTCAGATCCACCATAATCATCCGGGTGTCATCCTTTATAGTGTCCAGCCAGCAGGTACTAGATATTACCTTCTCCTTTTTCTGCTGATCACTCCCAGCATGATTGATGTTTTGAGTGAATCAGCTCTCATGACATGACCAAAGTACGATAGCCTCTGTTTGGCGATCTTGGCTTCAAGTGATTACTTTTGGGTGAGGTTCTGTCTAGGACTTCTTTGTTTGTTATTTTTTGTAGTCCATGGGATGCGTAATGACATATACTTCAGCATTTTCATTCATAATTAAACTTATACTTTCACTTCTCTCAGTGTATTTCAATCTCCATAAAAATCAAATCACCATTTTCAGATTTGTTACATTCTTCCACTTTCTCTTAGTTTCATAGAAACACTGCCTATTCATTTTTCAATTTTATTAGTGCATCTTTTTTACTGTTTACTTCTCTGGCATACCAAGTCGCAATATTGCATAGGCCATAATCATAGATTGTGAACATCAATACCCATGTGGCTTTGATCAATTGAGGATGTCAATAACACATTCTAGTAATCTGGAAGTGTAGACTAAGCAGCCAGCATTGGTTGTACCTGTGCCACATGTAGCATTCTCTGTCAATGTGATGTAGGGACTATTTTGGCACAATTTAACAGTGCCATAAATGTCAAAAGTCAATTTTATCCCATGTATACTCATGCTATTCTATGAGTATGGAATCTCTAATCTAGAAATTACCTTGCAAATTGGCATACTGTTATGTGCATCAGATCAATTAGAAGATATACTCTGAAGGCTACATTATATATTACCATGTAAAAAGAAGAGGATTTCCTGCCATAAGACTATTAAATCTGGAGTCTAATGTTAGGATAGTGTAAAATGTTCAGAGGGTTTTTTCTTTTAATATATATACTTTTTATTGAGAATTGGTTTTTCAAAAAATAAAATATAAATCTAAAATTTAAAGTAAAAAATAAAAAAGAAACTAAGAAAAGGGGAAAAATGTAAAGAGCAAAAAGAAAACAGAAGAAAATTAAGTAACGAAAAAATAAGTGACATCTGATTCACATTGCCAATGTTGATTTTAAGTACTTTTATACATCTTCAATGGTTTCTGTCTCGTCATGTGCCAATAGCAGATCATTTTACAAAAGTTTTCTTTTAAAGTATAACACAGTATGAATTTCAATCCATTTACTCACATTCTTTCCCATTTATCCATTTGTATGTTATAACCAAACTCCATTGTCCATTTTATCATGCAACCCTTAATTTTTTCATCTTCAATTTCAAATCATAACAGAAGTGGATACATTTTACAATCACATATTCATCATTTTTACAGAGATTGAAGTGTTCCAAACTTGGAATAACCCTGTGTTCCAGTGTTTTATCTTGAGCTCAGGAGAGAAAGGGTAATTTCATTCCACTTGTTTTGAATGCTCTGATATCATTTGATGGGCTATTAAAAATAAACATTTATTTAAATCATGGAGACTCAAAGAATAAATTTGCCAATAAAACCACAGGCAGTTTCATCCTTATTAACATCAACCAGATCTAAATGAAAAGAGGAGTGAAATGGGGTCAGTGTGAGTCGGTTAAGTATGTGAATTTGACTATTTGGACTATTGCTCCAAGTTCAGACTCAAGTTAGAAATCACAGAAAGATTTGGAAAATGAGATTTATTAGTGAGTCAAATATTGCCTGCCCTATGGGGAAAGAATAATATTATTGTCCTTTTATGTTCTCTCTGTACTGTTCTTCACCCCACCCCCCCACCCTGTAAGTTGCCCAATGCAAAAGTGTGCACTGCATATGTGCATAACAGGTAGGGTTGCTATGCTGTTGACCTTTCAGATTGATAAATGCAGAAAACTACGTTGCTTTGTTTGCTTATTGAGCTTTGCAGGCAGGCAGCCAAATGTAAAAAGGATACATTGTGAATATGTATTAGGAAGCTAAGTCAACAGCCTGTGCATTTTTGCTGTTTTTACTTTGTTCAGTATGCTCTGTGAATGGGAATACATTGCTGCAGGATGTTTGCTAGTAACATATCATTTCTTTGACTGTCAGCTGAGAAAGGTTGCAGAAGTGTATATAACCGCTGCTTCTATTATTTGTTATTGCTTTAAGAAAAGAATTAAAAACTTAGGTAGCAGGTAGTATGAGCCATAGACTCCAAAACATTATAGTCACGAACCTATTAAAGGAGCTAAGGGCTTGTTTTAAGCTTCCATTGCTTGATAGGACTGGATGCATGAAAGATCTTTTATTCCATGAGAATATATTCCAAGAGAATGTTCTGTTGCTTTATTCTCAGTCAGAATTTTTTTTTTTAATCCTGCTAACTGCACTTTAGACGATGTGCATATGTCATTGGTTACCAGATCCCCACTAGGTTTAAGATTATTTGCCTTAATTGTTTGGCTTTCCTTTTGGGAATACAGGTTCCTCCATGAAGTATCTGCTCTACATCTTATGCATCTTGTAGTGTTGATTGAAGTACCAAAGGACAATGGTACATGGACTGACAAATGCAGAGGATCCGTTCAAGTTTAATGCAATCCCCTTATTGTCCTGTGGTACTTCAATCAACACTACAAGATGATCCCTAACTCAATTCTTGCTTCTTCTATATTTCAAGATTTTTTTTGAAAAAAGTATTATCTTAATATTATGTGTGATACAATCAAAAATCCTTGTTTGTGTCCCTTATTATTGGCTCATTTTTTTCCAGGTTTATGTTCTATTTTGTGCTTCTCTCTGAGGAATATTTCTGTTTTGTAAAAGAAGCCTTCATTTTTTTAAGCTTCTTGAAACAGTTGATGCTATTAGCCTTGGTCAATGTGAGAGGCCATCAGAAACACTTAGATATTTATTTATTTGAAAAGACTATGGCTGCCTATCTTATATTCTTGGGTGACTCACAAAGACATTAAAAAATATGGTAAAACATATAATCAACAGTCAATTGGGTTAGACCCTATTTAATTGGTAAGGCACTGAATTCATAAGATCAAGTCCCCTAGCTCTAGATCACAATCTTGAAGCCCCAAACCAATTAAAGTTTCAGGATTAGATATCACACGTGTCAGTGGCTTGCCCAGGATCTCCATGGGCTCATGTGCATTTTGCAGAACTACAGGTTAAGAGACTGTGTTTAAGTTTGCAGACTAAATAATTATTAGCAATCATGTAAATGGAGTACTAGCATTGTATACAACCTTATTTACTCTTTGAATTATCAAATTTATCTTCATTAATCCTCCAGACCAGCCTTTTACCTTTTTTTTTATTGCTATGGCAAGAAGAGTGGATTAACTGAAGAGAATGAATAGCCTCAAGGTTAAGAGAATTCAACGTATCGATAAGCAAGTCAAATAATTTGTGCTGCCAGCAGCATCTAACGTACCAAATTATGACATAACTGTAGGAATAATGGTTGCAGCTGTTGCCTCTGTAAAATGATCTACAATACCACTTGCTAATAAGAAAGACAATATGTCTAAGTCACTTTGTACAATGCCGGCAGACTAATCCCATGCCGTGAAGCACAGTGCCAAAAGTGGTCATATCACAGCAAGAGGATAAAGCCTGGAATAATCACATAGTTAGAGGAAAAAATCATCTGTGTAATACAATGAAATCCATTTATACAAGCTAGCCTAGTGAATCTATTAGAACCACATCCCCTGAGTTCTCCTACTATGGTTTTATTTGCAATACAAATTCAGTGTGTTTGCATGCAAAATACATACACCGAAGCAGAACATTTACTACTGACTTCTGGTAAGTAATAAACACAATACCTTTGATCAACTGGGATGAATTTGAGTCTGTGCCTCCCCATTGAGATGGACAGGGTCATCAAACTTGTGAATTTAACCATCTGTTTATTAGATCCAATTCCTTCCAGGATTTGTCAAGCTTTCACTGGAAAAGACTTGTAATTTGGCCCATGCTTTATCAGCTTCTTTGACAGATAGTGGTTCCTTCAACCTTGAAAGAAGTGGTAGTGTGTCCCCTCAAGAAACTGTCCTTGGATCCCATGATCATGGACAATCATTGTCCTGTCTCCAACTTTTTTTAGGAAAGGTGGTTGAGAAAGCAATCAGACAGCAGTTGCAGAGGACCTGGAAGAAACTGATTATCTAGATCCCTTTCAGCCAGGTTTCAAGCTGGGATTCAGCTATGGTGATGCTTGTTCAACAGTGCAAACAACCTTTAGCAGAGCTAGGATAGAATGGTACTCACGTCCTTGTGCTCTTTGATCTCTTAGTAGCTTTGATCACAGCATCCTGTGGTGGCGCAGTGGTTAGAGTGCAGTACTGCAGGCTACTTCTGCTGATCACCAGCTGCCAGCAGTTTGGCAGATCAAATCTCACCAGGCTCAAGGTTGACTCAGCCTTCCATCCTTCCGAGGTCGGTAAAAATGAGGACCCAGATTGTTGGGGGCAATATGCTGACTCTGTAAACCGCTTAGAGAGGGCTGTAAAGCACTATGAAGCGGTATATAAGTCTAAGTGCTATTGCTATTGCTATCCTGGACTGGCTGTGGGGTTTGAGAGCTTGGGACATCATGTTACAATGATTCTTCTTTCTCATCAGCTTGTTCCAGTCTGTTCTGATGGGGAAAGAGGTTGCACGCTCAGTCCCTCAGTCCCTCTTTCTCCTCCTACTTAACATCTACAGGAAACCATTCGGGGAAGTATATCCATTGGTTTGGATATGGTATCATTAATATGCAGATGATACCCAGTTGTTTATCTCTGGCCAAGTGATGTCATTATTGTCCTATTCCAATGCTTGAAGAATGGATGTAAAGGAACAGGCTCAGGCTCAGTTCTAAATAACTATGTAGGTTTGGGGGGACCAGATCCTGAACTGTCTTGGACGGAGTTTTATTTTCCCATTCAATACTGGATGCATAGTTCCTGCTCAAAGAGCAGTTGACAACTGTAGCCAAGGCGGCCTTGCACACTTCATCTGATGGGCTAGTTGCACCTGTTTCTTGATTGGAGATCCTTCAGTTAGTCAGTCATGTTCTAGTCACCTCACGGTTAGATTACTGCAATGTGTTATACATAGAACTGCCCTAGAAGGCCACTTGTAGGTTACAGCTGGTCCAGAATGCAACAATGTGGGCAGTGATGGACATGCCTCACATGGTCCTGTGACATTTTAGGGATTGCCTGTCTCTCATGATTTCTGCCTATTTGGTAAGATCAGGTAGAATCACTTCATTTTGAATGTCTTGAATCAAACAATGCTCTCTATTGGGACCAGGAAGTATGCCAGTGGAATGGAATGTAAGATTAACCCTGAGGAGCAGAAAGAAAAATTACAATGGAGGCAATGGTCAGATAAGAGAATTCTGAGTTTAAAACATAATGTGGGAAAGAGCCTCAGACATAATCCCTCCTAATTCTCTTGAACATAAAGTCAGGGAGGGGAAAGGCACATTCAGACTTGCAAGATTTTGTTACTATAACTTTATAATAAAAATATGATTAGCATTCATAACTTTGGTTTCATGGTCTGGACTACCTCAAAATGCTGGTGGACGTCTCCATTGTCCTCTGGAACAATATCCTTCTTGGTATCCACCATGTATCCCCATTCTGATGATCCAAAAGTCTTTAAAAATTTGGCTACTATTTCAGGCCTTGGGGTAGGGGATTTATAGAACTTGATGGTAGATCTTGTTTTTTTGTTTGTTTGTTTGTTTATTCATTGGGGGATATGGATATGGTTACTTGAATACATTGGATTATCTCTATTGATTTTTGGTTTTTTAATTGTAAGGTGACGTGTTGGTCTGCAAATAGGTGGCTTCTAAATCTAATAAATTAAAATAAATAAATGGAGCCCTTAGGTACTCTGATATGGGATATCTCAAGGCATAGAGCTCTCCTGTTTTATTTAACATCTTTGTAAATCTTCTGAGAGAGGTCATCTATCGGCTTGGGATAAGTTATCATCAACATGTAGATGAAAGCCAGTTTTATATCACTACCCTGGGACAAACGGGAAATGTGGTAGATGTCTTAACCTGGCTTTTAGAGTCAGCTAGAGCGTGGATTAGGAAAAACAGAAAAAACACTGCCTTATATTTGTTCTGTTGCTTTCAATCAATTCCACTCAGAGCAATTTGAAGGAGAGAAACATAGAAACATCAGTAATAAATCAATTAAATCAGGTTGAAACTCAGCCTAAGCCAGCTCCGATGGCCCGAGATGCAAAGTCAACCAGTTCAAAGGTAGCTCCAATTTTGACTGGCTTGATCGAAGAGTTTTTGTTATGTTCTAACTGTTTAAACTGTGTTGCATGGTTCCAACCAGGTCCAGCGTTTGAGCGGGAAAAAGCTCAAACGCTATTGGCTGGTCTGTCTGACAGCTCCCTATAAAAGGGCAAGCTGTCAGACTGCTCTTTGCTGGTTGCTGATACAAGAGCTGAAATAAAGAGCTGCTTTGGAAGTCTGTCTCCTGTCATCTCTACCCACTATCTAACAGTGGCGACGAGGGCTTGGGTTCAGAAGAACCGTGACTGCTTCTTCAGCGATTCCAACCAGCCAGGCAGCTACCTTTCTGCCTACTCTCTGCCGCGATGTCCACCTTCCACCCTCCGGCGCCTTTCGACCCGACCCGGGAGAAGTGGGACTCCTATATGCGGCGCTTCGAGTGCTTCCTTGAGGCAAACGACATGCTGGGTCTGACCGACAACCGTAAAAGAGCTGTTTTTCTCAGTCACTGTGGCCCCGAGGTGTTTGACACCGCGGAGTCTTTGTCAGACCCAACACCGGTCCAGACCGTTCCGTGGCAAGTGCTTCAAGCCACGCTGAAGACGCACTACGCGCCCACCCCGTCCAAGGTCGTCCGGCGATACGAATTTCGGCAGCGAATGCAGCAAGAGGGCGAATCAATAAATCAGTATATCGCCGCCCTCCATAAGGCATCCGGCCATTGCGAGTTCCGCGACCTGGACGACCCAGAGAGCAGCGACGATGACAGCGTCTGCCGCACCGATCGCCGAT
>QLTV01002419.1:1881890-1914044 GCA_003457575.1 Thermophis baileyi | reverse complement strand
ATCTGGACTCGTCCGATTCAACCAATCACAGTGATGGAAGATAAGCAATCAGTAGTTTGTATTTCTGATTCACGTTTGACGGGTACTAGGTCCAGACACATTGAGATTCGTTATAAAAATATTAAACAGTTGGGTAAACAAGGGTTTGTAAAATTGCAGTACATACCTACACGTGATCAAATTGCTGACATGCTTACCAAGCCATTACCAGCAGCGCAGCATGAATACCTGCGTGAGATGATGTGCCTTAATTGATGTTTTGATGTATAACTGATATTCGCCCTACTGACAAAGAAGGGGTTTGTCACTACGTTCATTTTAATTTGTCAGCAGGACTCTTATTCTGAAATGACACTGTATACTGATATGAAGTTCTCATGTGATACCTGTACTGCGCATGTGTTAATCCTTTTTTTGTTCTCTTTGTTCTTCACCATGTAGACACAGACTTAGGTGTTCTTATTTTTGTTATGCAAATATATTACTTTTATTCTTTCCTGGACTCCAGTCTTATTCATGAGGATTGAGGGCAGGGAAACAAGATTCATGTCACCTCTAATTATTTATCTCCGCAACAGATTTTCCTGAGTCTTGCATCACCAGAGTGCAGGGTGGGGGTGGATTGCTCAAGGTTGCCTTATCCTCACCCAAACCTGCTCAATATCTTCTTCCTTCATGCCTGACAACCACAAAGCAATCTTAAATATTTTATGGCAACAAGAAACTATTTTAAGCTCATAGGCATCATTTAAACTTTCCGAATAGTATGGTTACAAGCAGTTTTGTGAATTATTCAGAGTAAAGGGGAACAGCCTTTAGATGGAGTCCATGTTTGTGTGTGTGTGTGTGTGTGTGTGTGTGTGTGTGTAGGTTACACATTTAAAATCTTTTCTATTCCTTGGCTCACATTAGGGGAAATTAGACTTGTTTCTGTTTTTAATCACAGATTTATTTAAAAAAAAATAAAAAGTAGAAATTGCAGAAGTATTTTAAAAGCAAAGGCTGTTGTGCGTCGAGAGCACAAGGGCCAAATTTTAAACAGCACTTTCCACCAATAAGTACAATAAGTACAATCCTGAATTAAGGATCGTAAGAGCCAAAATAGATTTTTGGCAGCAGACACATCACTGATTGCAGCCAAAAAAGCAGGAGGCCGTGGCTTGGTACCAGCAGCAGGCAGGGAAGGCACGCCTAACCTTTTCACTAACCACCATTTTCCTCATGAGATTTTCTTTGGAGTGTTTTTCCAGGCTGTGGAAATTGCTCTCCAGGAATAGTTTCAAGGAAGGCTGATCTATTGCATTGTAGAGACTGGGTCAAGCTGCTTTGTCTACCCTAATTTACTAACAAACAATTTGGGCTGGTTTAGTGCAACTTGAAAATTCCACTGCACTGAATTAGGTCATGGTCTAAAATCTGTTTGTTCCCTTTGCCATGTTATTGATTCTGCATGTAATTTCATTTTAAAGATGGGAGATGCTGCCTTTCTTTGAAACTGAAAAATATCTTGCACATCAGAAGAAATGTATAGATTGAACATACAAATGCTTTTCTTGCAGTCAGTTGCAAGGACCACATTGATCACACAATTCAGGGACATGGAAAGTGACATCGGAAAGGATCAGTAATGAAATGAACTGCTTTGTTAATTCCCCAGAATGTCCATATCCAGTAGTCTCAGGTGTATTGAGAGCAAACATGCTGTTAATCAGATGCTGGGTAAGTAGTTATATTGGTCACGATGCCATAACCCTTGGGGTGGCTGATAAAATGAAAAACCCGCCGAGGCACATTTCCATGTTAGGGTTGTGAAAAACTGGCCTGATTTTGTCTGGGTTTAAAAGTAAAACAACATTGGGCCAAGTTAATCTCTGGATGGGAAGCATCTAGGGAATATCAGGTATGTTAGTCCCACTAGGAAATCAATTCCACTGTAAGGCTAAAATACATTTTATTGAAATAAAATGCATTTTATTTTATTGGGCTATAATAGCAGGTTCTTGCAAGTATGCTAGTGCTGTACCTGTCCCCCCACCCGCTTTTTCATCTTCCCACGAGGATAAGGCCAACGTCTGCCTGAGTCACTTCTGAATGCTATCTTGTTTCTTTGGACTTAAAAAATGTTTCAGTGATTTTGCTTAGATAACAGTTCTTGCCTACTTCTATCAAGATCATCTACATTACAAGATATAGCAGAATAACAGAGTTGGAAGGACCTTGGAAGTCTTCTAGTCCAACCCCCTATTCAAACAGGAAACCCTATACCAGTGATGGCTAACCTTTTCGCCGAGTGCCGAAAGCACGCACGCACCCATAATGCAATGCTCATGTGACCCTCCCCGTGTGCCCCGCCCCATGCGTGTGACCCTGCATGACCCCGCCCCATGCATGCGCATGCGACCCCCATGCGCCCCGCGCATGCATGTGCGACCCTCACGCATGCACGCGTGACCCCCCTGCGTGCACCCCACCCCCACACATGCACACACATCTCCTGCATGCACCCCACCCCCGTGCATGCACGTGCATCTCCCACATGCGCCCTGCACCCTGCGCATGCACCCCGCGCCCTGCACATGCGCGGCAGAGACCCAAAAACCAGCTGGCCAGTGGGAGGCGTGCGCACATGCGCAGTGGAGCTGACCTGGGATGATGGCTCGCATGCCCGCAGAGAGGGCTCTGCGTGCCACCTGTGGCATGCGTGCCATAGGTTCGCCATCACGGCCCTATACCATTTCAGACAAATGGTTGTCTGATCACTTCTAAAAAACCTCCATATTTGAGCACCCACAACTTCTGGAGGCAAGTTATTCCACTGAGTAATTGTTCTAACTGGCAGGAATTTTTCTCCTTAGTTCTAGATTACTTCTCTCCTTGATTAGTTTCTACCATTGCTTCTTGTCCTGCCTTCAGGTGCTTTGGAGAACAGGTTGACTCTCTCTTCTTTGTGGCAACCCCTCAAATATTAGAACACTGCTATCATGTTGCCCCTAGTCCTTCTTTTCATTAAACTATGTTCATGGACTTGAGCTAAAGGATGCATTACCTGAACATTTAATATTACTGATACATGATAGTCTATAAATGGTGGGCTTTATTAGTAATATTTTAAAAAGCTGCACAGGTCCATGAAGGGAGAACTTTGGGATAACATCTTTGTCTTGGTTTCTCCAGCCAAAGTACAGGGACATGCTCAATACAGCAATTATGCTCATGCTGATGCATTTCATCTCAAACTAATAAAATGAAACAAGTCCCCAAGGCCAGTTGGCTTAGTCCAGGACTATGTTCCTGGTTAATTAATTATTGTAGTGAGCCCTTTGTTGCCATCTAGCTTTAGTAGTTCCATGAGATTCAGACTCAAGAGAGAAGGGATGCTGGGAAGATGGTTGCCATTTCTTTACTCAGTCTGTAGTAAAGGCCAGAGGCCTGCCAGAAAAGTTTAAAAAGTGAGTGACATTTTATTCAAAAACTTCAGTCAGGATGTTAGAATTTCTCTTCAACCACAGTGGAAGAATAATATATAAAAGAAACAACAAAATAAAAAGTAGCTATAAAAATTGTGTTCCAGGGTAGTTAACTTTGATGGTGGACCGGACATTTCACATTTTTTAGTGGTTAGGGACTACTGTGGGCAGGGTAATGATGGAGCCAGGATTTTCAAGGGGCCTCAGTCTGGGGAACAATTTAGGAGGTTGTTCTGTTTCTTCTTTTCTCTATTGCAAAATTAAATCTATTATAGGCGAGTTCAAGGTTGACTCAGCCTTCCATCCTTCCGAGGTGGGTAAAATGAGGACCCAGATTGTTGGGGGCAATATGCTGACTCTGTGAACCGCTTAGAGAGTGCTGTAAAGCACTGTAAAGCGGTATATAAGTCTAAGTGCTATTGCTATAGGGATTAAGATACTAAAGGGTTTTTGTCTGTATAGTTTTCACCTTAAAAGGGCAGGCAACTATTCCACGCATTTTCAGAAACTCTAGTTAAAGGTGGTTTGCTTCTTTTTTAACTGAATAAATCACAGCTGGGTAGGCAATACTAATGAATACAGTACATCAAAGTTTACAAATCACAATTTATATCATATGCAAAGCTCAAGCTATATTATGATTTAGCACAGAGTATGAATGCAGTACAGAAAAAAGTCAAGCAGCAAGGACACCAAGGTAATTCTATCTACAGTACTATAAGATTGAAAAAGAGAAATCATATGAGCCTCCAGAGTAAACCCAAAGGTTCAAAATGTCACTTTTGTCAGTAAAAATGAGTTATAATTTGCCACAATGTCACAGGTGTCTTGTTTTATCATTACCATGATTGGAAATGAGTGTGCAAGGTATATCTATTAATTTTTTAAAAAAAACTGTATTTGGAGGGGATCATATGCAGGCAGGGGCCTCTCAAGCTCCAGAAACAAACATGCTATTCCTTAAGACCTGAAAGCACTGCTCTCCATCCTCTGGCTTTTTCATTTCACCGTTTCCTATTAAAGAAGGCAAAGCCTAGGCCATTCTCTATGCTTGTCGGCTGTCAAGATAGATTTGCTACAGCACCCATTATTTGTTGCTGAGAAGTCATTCTTCCAAATTAGAGGAGAAGTCGTCCATCTGTCCAAAAGATTCTCGTGTAACTGAGCACCACTGATGAAAGAAACCCCTGTTGGCAAAAGCTGCAGCGTTATAATCACAGGGTTTGTAACAGATAACACCCAATGGCCGTAAAATTGGGAAAAGGATAGAACATTTCTAAAATTCAGTAAGGAGCAAAGACGATGTTTTCCATCCCTGGAAAATTAGCATATCATGGGGGATTTGTGTAGCACTCCACGGAGAGTCTCAGAGCTCATCTGACATCAGTTCCAATTGCCTTTTTGCTCATTGTTCCAGAAACCTAGACAGTTCAGAGAACAAGTGGAAATTCAGCTGTGGACTCGGCTTCTGAATTTCCAAGTGTTATGGAGCACAGAAGAAAAGTATGGGAAGAAAAGTGAATCACTCGCAGCATTAGAAGAAGAAGCAATAATGGAAAATTATTCCATACATTATTATCATAATGAAAGTAAACAAATACTGAATCTGTCTGAATCATGATCTAACATGGTGCTTTGTTCAACTTGTCACAGCTGGATTCTGGAATCTTCTGGAAGGCAGTCATTTTTTAACAATAGAATTGCTGTCAAACAAATTTATGCCTTTAAATAGTTGAGTGTTATTTGATCAATTGATCCATGTTTGCTTCTGTGGTGGTGGCTGTTTTGGATTAATGAAATGCTACTTACCTTATTTATATTG
Organism: Thermophis baileyi; assembly: GCA_003457575.1. NCBI lineage: Eukaryota > Metazoa > Chordata > Lepidosauria > Squamata > Dipsadidae > Thermophis > Thermophis baileyi. Next base: position 1,908,755 of record QLTV01002419.1, on the reverse strand, counting down.
TCAACAGCACACAGCTAAAGCTATCGCCATCTCTTATCAGTGATACAAAAGAAAGGAATAATGATGCAGAAAGACAATTTTCTGCTGACATTCAAATAAATTATATTTCAAAATATGCTTTCATATCCTGTGACAATGACTCAGGGCACTATATATGCACCAAGAAAAGTACAGCCCACAGGCATTTTATGTCAAATCTGACTTGCTGAAGTTTAAGGTGAGTCTGAACACATTTATATGTATGAAACCAAAAAGAGAGAAAAAAGAGAGAGAATTTTTCCTTGCTCCAGGCAAACATTAACATTATACCCTGAAGGAATCTAAAAGAGGAAAGACACATAGGAGCAAAACATAGCTGAAATTCAAATATCCTGTTCATTGAGAGATTCCTAGCGCTGCCCTGAATTTCTCTTTTTAAAAAAAATAATTTTGCAGGAATTTTTAGTATTCCTCAATAAATAAGAGAAAGATATTTTAGCTTCACAACATCTGGGCTAGGTATGTTAAGAGGAGTCATCTATGAGTAGTCAGTGAGGTATGTAAATATAGGAAAACAGATTTCCCCAAGGCCTAACATAATATGTACTCTATATTAGTGCCTTTTGCTTGGGTTTATATAATAATGCTCAGCTATCTATTCAATTAGCAAAAATGATAAAGATACTTGAGCAACTTAAATAGACAAATAGATCTATTATATATATTTTTATAAGCAGGATTCTGCTCATTCAAACCATGCATATATTATCAAATATTACTGGTATAAAAAGATTTCTGGTGTTATATGTTCACATAAACAAACCTGTTTATATTGCAGCATCAAATACTATCAGTGAGCTAATCTATAATTATTAGAAAGCTTTCGTCCTCTCTTTCTTTAAAGATATACATCACTAAATTAAGCTACCGTATCCAGGGCTAAATGCTCCTGCATGAAATGCCATGCCCTCAAATGGCCCTCCTACATGCTATAGAGATATACCTAATTATTTTTCCAAATGCCTATGGCTCTTAGCTTAACAAGCAAAATGGATCTTATAATATGCATTTCAGAAATTCAAGGTTCATTGTTAAAAAAAAAAACAGAAATATCAAGCAAGGCCATCGGTTCTCCTTTGAGAAAGGCAGATACTTCTGTCATACAGTCAAGTTGCATTCATTGAACTAAAATATACTCAAAAGGATCATTCATGATTTGGAACCAAAGTAGCTGAAGGACCGCTTGCATTCAAATACTTTTTTTAAAAAAAGATCGTCACTATTATGAATAGCCTTATCACTTGCTGATCCCTCAAGAATTCCCTGAAAGGTAAGGATATCAACCTCTAACAGGGATATAGTTAGACAATTGGTCCTTTCCTCCCATTCTCTCCTATTCTATATATTCCAGCAAAAAGAAGATGCTTCGGATACCATAAAAAACTAATAGCTCTGTTATAACTTACAAGAACTAGATTCTGTTTACAGATAGTCGTCAGTTGCCCAATGACTGTTCAAAGTTACAGTGGCCTTGAAAAAAGTCTTTTACAATTTGTATAGCACTTCTGACCATTATAAAATGTCATGTGCCTCTCCCATGGTCATATGACTGTATTTTGGATGCTTGGCAACCTACTTGCATTTACAACTTATTGCAACGTCCCACGGTAATGTGACCACATTTGTGATGGTTTTTTTGCCATTTTCCAGCAGAAAATGGCAAAAAAAATGCTCATTGAATATGCTGGATTCTCTTAATGACCACATGGTTCACTTAGCAATTGCAGTGACTCACTTTACAACCATCATAAAAATAGTCATAAAATCAAGTCAGGGTGGATTATTTTCCATGCACAGCTTTGGCTTCAGTGTCTCACTACTGCATATTCATTGATTCAATAGCTACCTGCTCTCTTTCTAGTGAAATAAATGCCACAGTGTAACATTGGAGGTTCTAATATGATGTGTTGTAGAAACAAACTAAGGTGTATGTTTAGGTGACACTCACTGAGAGCACATGGGCTGGATGGCTGCCTCTACTTCTGCTCTCTCAACGAGAACCACAGTCTGTGGACTATTCAGTAGGAAGCACAGCAACCAACATGCAAGCATCACAGCCAGTCAAATGAATAGGAACAGCTCTGCTGGCCACACTCCATCATACCAAGTACCAAAAGTACCTGGCAGGGGTGGCTCTGTATAATTCAATGGTAATGTTCCCCATTTTGTATGTAAAAGGCCCAACTTTAATAGTTGGCAAAAGAATCACAGAGATTGTTCTGATCACTGAACAATGTCCTTGATTTATGACTTCAATTGAGCCTGGACTTTTGGCCGTAAGTCAGGAAGGTCATTAGGCAGATTATTCCATTTAAGCAAGGTCTTTGCCCTTAGAAGTGGGAAGGACTGCTCTCCTATACCCTGATATAGCTACCAGTTGGACAGATGCTACAAGTGAAATGAGAGACACATCTTGCCTTTTAACAACCGTGTTTCCCCGAAAATAAGACCCTGTCTTATATTTTTTTGAACCCTGAAATAAGCGCTTGGCCTTATTGCCATGCACTCAAAAGCCCGATTGGGCTTATTATCAGGGGATGTCTTATTTGGGGGGAAACAAGGTAGGCAGTTCTAAAGCTGTGAATCCTAACTTGTGCTGAAGCAGACTTCGGGTTTTTTGTCCATCATTAGAACCAGACTGCTCAGTGGCTAAGATACTGAGCCTGTTGATCGAAAGGTCGGTAGTTCAGTGGTTCGAATCCCTAGTGCCACATAACGGGGTGAGCTCCCGTTACTTGTCCCAGCTTCTGTCAACCTAGCAGTTCGAAAGCACATAAAAAATGCAAGTAGAAAAAATAGGGACCACCTTTGGGGGGAAGGTAACAGCATTCCATGCGCCTTTGGCATTTAGTCATGCCGGCCACATGACCATGGAGACGTCTTCGGACAGCGCTGGCTCTTCGGCTTTGAAACGGAGATGAGCACTGCCCCCTAGAGTCGGGAACGACTAGCACATATGTGCGAGGGGAACCTTTACCTTCACCTAGAACCAGAGAATATAGTGAAAACTTGGTTCTTTTACAAAACTGGAGGGGGGCAGGGCTTGGATATTATAACTGTCCCACTGGATGACGAATTAGTCATTCTACTCCAATGAAAGTGATTCTCAGTTTTTATATGCCATTGCAATGGATGCTCTGTTTTGAAATTTGATTATTGACTTCCTCAGTTTTTAATCCCAGAGGACATATTTGGGGAACTGTATGCTGTGGAGAGATAGCGGATTGGGATGGCTGTAAGTCCTGTAAAAAAAAACCCAATAAGCCACATGTCTCTTTCAGGACTCATTATCAGTAAATCTTGGCTTCTTTAGCAACTACTTATGAGCAGTAAGTGCAAAATGTGGCCTGGATTTCACTTTGTGGTTTCGCTGAGGTTCCCTAAATCGTTGTGAAAGCACATGACAACGTTATCTTTAGATGCATTGCTTCCTGTTGTTGGATGGGTAATTCTCTCTCTCTCTCTCTCTCTCTCTCTCAAGCTGTTTTTGTAGTGCCTCCCTTTGTGTTCCTACCTTAGAGAGAAGATCTGCATGCAAAAGCTGAGGTGTTACTTTCCTGCAGCAGCCAGATAGGCAAGCCCTTTCAGCAACAGCATAAAATACAGCCCTGGCTGGAATTCTGTGTGGTTGTTGTTTTCTAGGTTTTACAGCTTCCCCTGTCCATAAATAAGAGAGTTAGATTTTTCCTTCATAATGTGCTGCATAAATACAACTTCATGTATCTGAGAAGCTGACAGCTGCCTTACGAGATCTACCTTGACAGCTTTAAAAGTCCACGAATCAATCATTTAGATATACCTACTGTACTCTCTCCGGCTAGGATGTATTGCAGAATCCAGGCGGTTGGAGAAATGCCATTGTAATGCTGATAGATGAAAGCCTCACATTCTCCAAACAATTGAGCACAAAATGGAGGGGATGGTGAAAATCGGGACTCACAGATCTGCCAGGTTACAGCATGCGAAAGGCAAAAAAAGCCGACTGGGGAAAGGCATCTCTATCTCCACTTCCAGAAACCTGCACAGCGTTATAATGACAGGTCTGTGCTCAAACAGAACCATTACAATCTAATTAGCATACATGAAATGCAGATTCAATACATTAAAGTGATATACAAATCATTAAAAAATTTTGTCAAATCCAAACCGGTCTAGTGTATTCCTTCTTATTTTCATGTTGAATGAAATGCTTAACCTTCCTGAATATGGAAGAGAAGAACGGCTTGATGATATTAGGAGGCTATTTCCAATGGTATGTTTTAGCTCTTAGAATATCGATCGTTTGCATGTCCACTAACTACTTGTGTAGGAGAAGGAAGCCATCCAACTTCTACCTGTATTTTCCGTACTATCACTTGGATGGATGGAACAAAAATGTAGGAAAGCAGTTCTGTTTTTTAAAACATGCCGACTATTGATTTGTTAATAAATCTTCTTACTATATAAACTCATTTAATCCAGTGGAGGAACAAACTATTTGTCCTCTGTTGGCCATAAGCAACGATAAATTTAACTACTGCCTCTCTACAAATCTGCTTGCCAGCATCCATCTTGTTCAGCAATGCCCATACTGACTGACAACTGTTTTTCCCTGCCTCATAGAGAGAAGCTGAAGGTTCAGCCTAGGTAGGACCTTTTCATGCAAAGTATATTCCTCTGCTGCTAAATTGCAGGTCTTGTGGTGATCAAAAACACAAGCAGTTTTGCAGTTAGATCATGGGATCTTTGCAGAGGTCTATGTGGTTTCTATTAAGACAAGGATGGATAATTCTTTACTGATCAGGAGCCACACTTTATTTTATTTTTATTTTATTTCACATTTCATAGGGGTTGTCGACACATGCCCAGTGAGGTAGTGATATCACCAGAGCAGGGCTGAAAATTTCTGACCTATTTCTTCACTTACTTCCCTCCTCTTTTTCCTCCTGGGTCTTTTAAAATGCAAAGTGTTGCACTTGTTGGAATAAAACAAAAACAAAAACCTCATACTATCTTTAATGTACTAGAGTGTAATCTAAGTCCCAGGCGACTTTGTAACAAATGGGAGGAGGAGGAAGGAGCAGAGAGGAAGACAAATGAAGAATCGTAAAAGCTAAAAATGTTACATAATAAAGAATTCTAAGTTACAACTTACCCTGGAGTAAGTTGTTAACTCTGTGTTAAGAACCCCCTAAGAAGTAATACAACTATTGGCTACAAAGACCAGGAATGAAGGTGGGATCCTGGACCATCACACAAGCAGGCTCCCTCTGGTCTTGCTGCCCCAGCCTCTCAATCTGAAGGCAGATGACCTCTTTTCAAAGTACAAGCTACAGATTGTACAGATGGCCACTTCTGCTAAACTGCTCTCAAACTAGACAAGGAAGACAATGCTATTAGAAAGCTGCACTATTTTTGTGCTTCAGCACAGTAAGTTTTTTTTTTTTTTCAAACTCACTAGGAGAAAAATCACAAGCTACAGCTGCTTCGGATAAATATTTCATTTCACACAGCAACATTGTGATGGAATGGCTTAAATATGGACCAAAAAACTCTAATGAATTAATCTAATGAATTTATAGGTGCATATGTTCAAGGCACTTAGGGAATTAGCTAAGTCTTGTGGGTATAAAACAGATCTGATCTGAGATCAAGTAGTGAGGAAATGCATTCACAAAAGATTGTGTGATAACAATCTGCAACAGAAACATCTGATACTGAATAAAGCACTTACCATGGCCAAGATTATACAAAATGCTCAAGAATAAAGTCATTTAATGCTAACAGTAACATCTCACATCTCATTCATTATGTTCATTAGCAAACAGTGGTGGAAAGGCCAGCAACAGGGGATCAAAACATGCTTGGGGACAATATTTTAGGATTCAGGTCAGGTACAAGGAGAAACTCCTTCTTATCTCTGCAGATTATTGCACTATTCCAGAGGGCAATATGATACACTGAACACTATCTGTTTATACTGTCAGAACAAACATTTGAAGCCAAGGATAAATTTTGCAAGAAGGCCATAAAATAACCTAACAGGACAACCAAAAATGAAGATGAATATTTTTGTGGATTCTAGAGAGAGAAAAATTGTGAATACTAATAGAAAACAACTAGAGATAATGATTGATACTGGGAGTTCATAGAATGTTATTTGCAGCAATTTCTTATGCAATATTTGCAAACAAGCAAGCAAGTTTATTCATTTGATTTACAGTGTATAGCTGCCCACTCAGCACATGGCTCAGGATATCATTAATCATTTAAAAAAAACCAAATTTGATAAAACATAATAAACCTAAAAAAACTCACAATAAAGTGTCATAAAAACAGAAACATATAGATACTTACAGTACCAGAAAAAAAATCATCCAACGGGTCATACCATTTGCAATTCCTAAGGAAAAAAATGGCAGGACTTTAATGCCTTTCAAAAGGTGAGCCAGAGCTAGTCCAATCTTGGGAGGGGGGATGCTGTCCAAAGGCAGAAGCAGGAACAGAGAAGGTTCCTGTGTACCCCCGGATGATGTTGCTTCAGCTATGGGATCTGGAGACTGCCAATCCTGTCAGATCGTGGGATGGATAGCCCTGCAAGACTATCAAAGTCCTTCACCTACAAAAAGAATTGCTATCAAAAATGGTTGTTGTTTTTTAAAAAAAACTGTGGTCAATTCTTTTTTTTTCTTTTTTCTTTTTTTGTATATATTTTTTATTTTATTTTTAAATATACATCAACATCAATACATGAACAGTGTGGCATCTGGGTATCATTAATTTTGATACAAATAACAATAATGAAATTAATAATATTTGTTACATTAGTCAAACTTATGTCATCCTAGTGTTAATACACATGTTTGTATTAAGATATAATCCTTCATTATTTAGTTGTTCAGTGTTTCAATGTGCCATTCTAATGCCAGTCACAATATTATTTGAGCATACATAGTAATACCATCTTTCCACCTCTAATCTTTCCATCTAGTTATTGCTTTTATTCTATTATATATAAATGTGTATACTAATATTCCCCCTATTTCTTATTTCTACCTCTATTCTAGCTTTTAGTCAGGCCACCATTACTAGTCCTAGTGTTAATACACTTGTTTGTATTAAGATATAATCCTTCATTATTTAGTTGTTCAATGTTTCAATGTGCCATTCTAATGCCAATCACCATATTATTTAAACATACATAATAATACCATCTTTCCACCTCTAATCTTTCCATCTAGCTATTGCTTTTATTCTATTATATAAAAGTGTGTATTCTTATTTCTACCTCTATTCTAGCTTTTAGTCAGGCCACCATTATATTAAAAGGCATTTCCTTTCTATCCATCATCTCTTGCCCATTTTAATACTTCAATTCTTATTCGTTTTTTGGCTTGCCTCCCATATTCCTCTCTTGGATCTTTGTCTCTATCTACATCTACATCTTTACTATTCAGTCTAAATATTTGTCCCATCTCTACCATCTTATGCTGCCAGGCCTCCAGAGTGTCTGCCCAAGCCCCTATCTCCCTTTTGAAAGTATCTTCTGTTACGTACTGACGCACCGAGTACGTATTTGCACACCCGCCGCTGATTGGCTTAGTTAGCGGCGGGAGAATTGAACCAATGTCACTGGCCAGCAGGCTGCAGGGAAACCCATAAAAGCGGCTTCCCTGCCGCCAGACGGCAGTTCGTACTGAGCTGTTGCTGACTACAAATAAAGGTGCTGAACTGTTCCTATGTCTCGGCTTTTCTTCCCGTGTGAATCTAACACTGGCAACAAAGGTGGTGGGCAGCAGACAACAGGACAAAGGCACCTCGTGGCGATCTGCGGCCATCTTAAGCACGTTCCAACCTGCATCGGCCAACCAACAGGATGACACAACAGCAATCTCCAGCTCCAGCCTTCTTCAACCCTCAAACTGAAGAATGAAGAACCTATATGTCCAGATTCCGCATGTTCCTGGAAGCCAACAACTTCCAGGATTTGCTGGACAATAGGAAGAGGGCTCTCTTCCTAACTTACTGCGGCCCCAAAATCTACAAGCTGGCAGAAACCTTAGTGGCACCCATGGATATCGAATCAAGTTCCTGGTCCACTCTGCAAACAGCATTGAAGGAACATTTCACCCCCTCCGATACCCCGATGGTGCACAGGAACGAATTCTACCACTGGCGCCAAAACGAAGGGGAGACGGTCAACAAATTCGTTGCCAGCCTCCGGGAGATCGCGTCTAGATGCAAGTTCATCATTCCGGAGGAAATGATGAAAGATCGAATCATCCTAGGTATGAGGGATCTCAACCTACAGAAAAAGCTACTAATTCGGAGGGGAGCCAACTTCAAGGACGTGGTCGAAGAGACCAGAGCCGCTGAATCCTCGGACAACCTCTGCAGCCACCATCCGGAAAACCAGCGGAGTCCATCAAGCGCAAAGGCAGACGGACTGGCGTACAGAGGTTCCAGAGACAGAAGGGCACTATGATGATGACGACGATTACGTCTACTGGATCCAACAGGATAGGCGGGTAAGCCCCAGAGACTTTAATCAATGGCAGCCACGCTTTGCCAGCTGCCTAGGGGGCCACACCAGAGCGGCTTGCAAGTTCAGGGACGCTATATGTCGCCGTTGCCAGAAACGTGGCCACATAGCCGAAGCTTGCAGAGCCACACTATCAGCTCAATACCAACCAGCCCAAAACCCCAGCAGACCACCCATGGGAGCAGGGAGACAAGCCCAAAACCGATCCGGGCCACCGAGGGGCAGAAGATGAGATGATCACGTGGCCCAGGAGTCGAGGGGCACCTACCACACCTCAGTGGGCCAAGCAACTGCCAAACAGAACGAGAAATTCATCATCACAGTGGCCATTGATGGACTATCGTGTGACATGGAGCTAGACAACAGCTCCGTGTTCACAATTATGGCCTGGGGCACACTAAAGCAGCTCATGCCCAGAATAACCCGACACCAGCTGAAACTGCAGAATATCCATCTCACGGACTTCCACGGAAACCAAATCCAAGTCCTCGGCCGAGCAGAAGTCCCAGTTAAGTTCAAAGACTTCACAGGAAATCTGCCTCTCACGGTAGTGGAAGGACACCGACCAACACTGATGGGGGTGGAATGGCTCAAGCCGCTCGACATCGGTATCACCGGCCTACACCAAATCAGAGGGGACAAGCTGGATGAACTGCTCGCGGACTTCCAAACCGTCTTCAATGGGAGTCTAGGTAAATATAAGGGCAAACCTATATCGTTTAACCTAGACCCCAGCATAATGCCCATCAGACTAAAGCCCCGAAGGGTTCCCTTCACGCTGCGACCCAAGGTCGATGAGCAGCTGGACAAGCTGATCGCCCAAGGGGTTTTAGAGCCAGTAGAACATGCCACATGGGAGACCCCCATTGTCACACCCATGAAACTGGAGGGGTCCATCCGCATCTGGCGGACTATAAAGGGACCATTAATAAAGCCCTGCAACCAAACGCATACCCTGTGCCTGTTGTCCAGCATCTGCTACACTCGCTGGGCAACGGAAAAATATTCGCAAAATTAGACCTGGCTCAGGCATATCAGCAACTGCCTGTAGATGAAGCCACAGCAGAAGCCCAGACCATAGTTACACACAGAGGGGCATTCAAATGTAACCGCCTTCAGTTTGGGGTCAGCGTGGCCCCGGGACTATTCCAATGCCTCATGGAAAGACTATTGAATGGCATTCCCGGAATGGTTCCCTACTTCGACGACGTGCTTATATCAGGGGAATCAGAGGACCAATTAATGCAAAGGTTGCGGCAGGTTTTACTACGGTTCCAAGAACGAGGATTAAAAGTTAAGAAGGACAAGTGCAAAATTGGGGTCACCAGCGTCGAATTTCTGGGGTTCCTCATAGATGGGTCCGGCATATGCCCCACAGATAAGAAAGTTAAGGCCATCAAAGAAGCCCCAGCACCCCGGAATAAATCGGAATTACAAGCATTCTTGGGACTTTTAAACTTCTATGCAATTTTCTTGCAACAGAAGGCGACCGTTGCTGAGCCTCTGCATCGACTCCTGGGGAAGACGGCCACATGGACCTGGGGACAAAGAGAGGCCAACGCTTTTGCTGCCGTAAAGGACCTCCTTTCTTCAAACAGTGTCCTGATGCAATACAGCGAGACCCTCCCCCTAATGCTGACGTGTGACGCCTCTCCCTTCGGAGTGGGGGCGGTACTGAGTCACCAATTGCCCAATGGCTCGGAAGCCCCCATCGCATTCTACTCGAAGACCCTATCCCTGGCGGAACGGAACTATAGCCAATTGGACAAGGAAGCGCTTGCAGCAGTAGCTGGCATCAAGCGCTTCCATGAATACCTATACGGGCGGAAGTTCCAACTAATAACATACCGCAAACCTCTACTGGGTCTACTCGCCGGGAACAATCAAACACCGCATTACATGTCCCCCCCGGCTAACCCGATGGTCCATATTCCTCTCAGGGTACAGCTACACCCTCATCCACAGACCCGGAAAGAGCATCGCCCACGCAGATGCCCTCAGCCGCTGCCCGGAACCCGAATTGGTGGAAGATTCAGCTCCTGTGGCCGAAATCCTGCTCGTCGACATAGAGAGGACCAGCCCTGTCACATCCCGGGACATCGCAGAGCACACAGCTAAAGACAAGGTGCTCTCCAAAGTAATGAACTGGGTGTTGAGGGGGTGGCCACAGGAGGAAGAGTGGAGGAATTCCTAGCCAACCTAGGAATCAGACATGCCCTCGTCTTGCCTTTCTGTCCGGCCAGCAATGGACAAGCAGAGAGGATGGTGAGAATGACGAAGGAGACGCTCACCAGAATGGGACCAGGGCAACTGTCGGTGTTAAAAGGCTGCTTACTATGGGGGGAGCGAGTGATAGTTCCCCAGGACCTCAGGAAAAGGGTGATCAAGACATGGGGCCAGGGAACTGGCAGGAACGGATTGACCAGTTCCTATTAGCCCAACACATAACTCCGAGTGAGCAACCAACCGGAGCCCAGCAGAGCTGCTAATGGGACGTCAGCTGAGATTCCCAACTGGACAGGTTAAATCCAACGTACAACCCGGAGAAACCTCTGGGATCCAGTAAACCCACCAGAAAAACTAGCCATAGACCTAGTGTTTGCACAGAACTACACCGGAGACCCCAAGTGGGTAAAAGCGACTGTCATAGATGTCACCGGGCCCAAGTCCTACAAGGTCAAGTTAGAAGATGGCCGAGTGTGGAAGCAACACATCGACCAGCTAAGACACCGAGTGGGAGAATCATGGCTCCGTCAACCAGAAGCCGAGCCACCGCCGCGGAGTCAAACAGACAATTTTTCACAATGCGGGTCTCCGCCCCGCCGACCATACAGTTACAGTACACTAGACAACATCGAAGGAAACCAGGCCCTAGCTACACAACACCAAAGAACACTTATCTCAACCCGAGAAGGAGAGCGGAGACACCTACCAGGCACCATGGAGTTCCAGCGGAGTCAGCCGGGACCGGAGGACAGCGAGGTCGAACCTTCAGCCGCCACGCCTGGAGGCTGGTTCCAGATTTTTCCATCGAGTGGAGACGGAGCAACAAAAGCCATGTCCGCATCAGGTGAGGACTCCAGAGAGACTGAATCGCGCAGGCCCAGTAGGACATTACAGCGGCCCGCTTACTTGCGCGACTACATCACGTACACTAATTCCAGGATTGGACAGTTACTGAACTAAGAGGGGAGGGGTGTTACGTACTGACGCATCAAGTACGTATTTGCACACCCGCCGCTGATTGGCTTAGTCAGCGACGGGAGAATTGAACCGATGTCACTGGCCAGCAGGCTGCAGGGAAACCCATAAAAGCGGCTTCCCTGCCGCCAGACGGCAGTTCGTACTGAGCTGTTGCTGACTACAAATAAAGGTGCTGAACTGTTCCTACGTCTCGGCTTTTCTAACATCTTCCTGCTTATCCAATTCCATTTTTGAATATCTTAAAATACTTTTCCCTTGATTTGTTTCATCAGTCATTATTATTATTATTATTATTATTATTGTCTTCTCCTTCTTGTCTTCTTGCTTTATTTGCTGATTTGTCTGTTCTATCTTTTCCTCCATTCTTTCTGTTGTTTCCTCCCTTTCCTGGACATTTTGATTTTTATTCATTGTCCCTTGTGGAAAAATTTCTATTTTCCCATTTATCCCATGCATTAGGTTCTTTATCTCTCTGTGGTTCTTTGTCACAATGTCATTAATGCTTTGGAACATCAATGCCATTTCTTTTAAGATTCCACTCATTTTCCCCAGGAAGGCAGAACAAGTAAGTTTGCAAAAGTTGTGGATTAAGCATGAAACATTGGGGCGTGGACTGTAGAACATTTTAGTGTTTATTTATGGAGACATCCATTTGTGTTTTGATAGATTGGAAAACATTCCTACACATGTTTCAACTATTAAAAAACTCCAAATTACCACCTCATATTCAGCTTTTCAGTTGGAAATGGTTTTATGATTTTATTATTCCATTTGTTTCTGGAAAAAATGAACTTAGTTGATTTCTAACTGTGTCTTCCATTACTTCATTAGTGGAAGAGTAAATTCATCAAGTTGTTGATTTATATATGTTGGATTATGAGGAATTGTTATTAAAAGGACTCCATTTTGTTTCTCAGCATGATGTTTTGCTCAGAAGTTATTGACATATTGTTCAGTCCAGCAACTGGATGAAAACAATTACTGTTCCACTGCATTTATTTAAGCATGTTGTTCCTGTAAATGTAGGCAATAACCTCCTGGTGCATGGAAAGTGGATTGTTATAACTCAATCTAAAGTGTGCAAATAGTTATGTTTTGTATGTTAAATTTTACTGATTATACTGTATGTGGAGTTGGATGCAGAAGAATTCATCAAGAATTATGCTCCTTATGTGTAGACTCAACCTTTACCTGATGGTCAGCCCACTTCCACAGCTATCTCAGCTTTGGAGTAAATTGGACTTTGTTACTGTTGGACCAATTAACAAGGGTCCCATATAACATATGCTTATGGTCATCAATTATTTTTCTTTAGAAGCAGCTTGGTTGCCATATGTTTTGGTTGATGCCATTTCCAGATCAGTGTTGGACATTTTTGCTTATTTTGGATATCCAAGTAGTTACAAATAATACCCAGTAGTTCATGGCTCATCATGTTTCAACTGTTTTCCAGTTTTCTTACGGCATTCAACTTAACTGTGTTTCACCTTACTATCCTAAGCATAACATGAAGATAAAACTATTTTATCACTATTTGGAGGGAAAAAAAACCTTTGTGTGCTGCACACTATGAAAAAGAAGAAGACCTGGAAAAAGGAGTAAACGACTGTAAGATTTTAATGGCCCCTTGTTTTACTCCACTCAGAGCTTCAAAGGAGGTATCTACCAAGCTGTTTCTTTTTTGGGACATTTGTACTAAACTTCGCAGTCTCTGTCCTGATATAAAAGTGGATGATTTGGCTATTAGAGACCATAATAAAAAAAAATACAAACAGCAAATGAAACAATTCGTTAATGCCAGGCACAGAGTTAAACAACATAAATTGGAGAGTTGGTTTATGTTGCTAATAATCTGGTTGGTGATAAAATTCAGTTCAAATACAATAATGTTTGTCATCTTATCCTTTGGAGCATTTGTGGGTCTTGCTCTGAACTAATGAACACCCAAGATTGCCAATATTTGGATTAGAAAGGTGAAGCATCTGAGAGGAGTTTCATCTCAACTGCAATGCAAGGATGTAATTGTCTGCCAGGGGTGGGGGCTGAAAGCCACCTCTCAGGATGCTGAGCCTTCTACACTTGCAGGACACTGGTGCCAGAGACAGCAGCTCAGTGGACAAAGGGATGACAAACAGAGGTGGGTTCCTGCCGGTTTGGACCGGCTCTATAGAACCGGTAGCGGGAATTTCCCCCCGCTCGCCGAACCCGCAGCGATGGCCGGCTGGACATGCCCCCAAACCGGCTCTCGCGGCGGCGCCATAGGCCGCGCCATCTTGTTTTTTTATTCTGCGCATGCGCAGAAGCTGGGTTTTTAGCACTGCGCATGTGCGCGCCCGCGCAGCACATGAGGAAGCGAACCGGCAGCGAGGTAAGCCAGAACCCACCCCTGATGACAACTAGAAGTGGCAGATTTCATAGAAGACCTTCTAGATTTTGATATGCTTTTGCAGTTTGGGGACCCAGAATAGACAGGCAAATGAAGCGTCCTAAACCCATTAGGAGTTGTGGTGGCGCAGTGGTTAGAATGCAGTATTGCAGGCTAATTCTGCTCACATTGCCAGGAGTTTGATTCCTTCAACCCTGAGCGGCTCAAGGTTGATTCAGCCTTCTATCTTTCCAAGGTCAGTAAAATGAGGACCCAGATTGCTGGGGGGCAATATGCTCTGTAAACTGCTTAGAGGGGGCTGTAAAGCACTGTAAAGCGGTATATAAGTCTAAGTGCTATTGCTATTGCTACTTCTTCTGACAGACATAGAAAATAAGACTCTACTGTCAAAGTAATCAAAGCTTCAGCCTTCCTCCATCTGTTTGGCCTGTTGATTCTCTGGTTAGTAATATTAGTGCAGACATACCTCTGAACAGCCTCCTCTGGGCTACTAAGCATGCTGTGTGCACTTTGATTTTATTCTTTTGTTTGCTTTTAAAATGTGTGAATTGCCTCTGTTTAAAAATGTTGCTTAATCCATAAATCATGTGAATTAAAAATGCCATCTATTAAAAATGATGGACAGACAAAAGGCAAGAAAAACAGAAAATTGGTTTTTAGTTACTTCCCCCCCCACCCAAAGAAACTGTTTTTATCCACTGGCAAACTAAATGAAATGAGAGAACCCAGCGTTATCTCCCGAGGCTCTTAATTCCACAGGGAAGGCAGCTTCCTTTGCCCCTAGCTTAATGTGGGAGAGGGGGAAGACATCAAGCATGGTGAGGAACTTAATGACAGAATTTGAGAATGTGCATTGATATGAATGGATAAATACCGTAAATATCTCTGGCAGGGTTGTGCATTTTTTCTCTGTGAGAGGCATTGTTTCCCACTGCAGTTCTATCAAGGGGACACCTTGCCGACAGGCATTGATTCCAGTAGAGCTGGTTGAAGTGAAGTTGTTTATATGGCTCAGGCTTTGTTGCTTTAATACATTGAAGGAGTTTCCTTTAGGGAAAAAGTGTTATTTTGCAACAAGCAGTGTGCAAAGATTTGTAGGCTAGATTTTTAAATAAAAACTCTAGATGGAGGAGCTAGAGGGCTCTTGCTGGATTTCATGAATCCATTGTTAGCAGTGATGGAACTCTGGGGCTGAAAGGGGAAAGAATACTAACTGGAATTTAAATCTAATCTTTTGGGGGGGAAAGACAAAAAGGAAAGAAAAAAAAGGTAACTCGGGTAACCAATAGCTCTCTACAAATATTCAACCTGCAGCAATATTCATACAGTGGAGTTTCAATCCAGATCCAATGTATTTTCAGTGTCTGTTGTGTTAATTTCAAGTCATCCTTCGTTGTGAGCACGAAGGAATTTAAATATGCATACAGCTTCATATATTAATACAAATGTATAATCCAAGAAAAATCAGCTAGGTTATCCACAGTATATAAGTTTATCTCCATCTACACCAGGCCCAGGGGTGTCAAATTCACAGCGTCATGTTGTCGTCACATGACGTATCACAACTTTTTCCCCCTTCACTAAACCAGGGGTGGGCATGGCCAGCACGTGATGCATCCGGCCTGTGGGCCGCAAGTTTGACATCCTTGATCTATATATACACCCTTTTTTGGGATGGGGTGCCTTCAAGACAGGTTGATTCCTGGCAAGTGGCTGGACAAGTCCCTGAAGTTTGCTTGGCATGATATAATGTTATAATGATGCCATGATATAATGATATATAATATATCATTATATATTATTATTAATTTATTTAAATTTATTGGCTGCTGAACTCCAGTAGATTCACTGGATTTGCAAACTGGTTTGCTCTTGTCTACTTCTTAAGGCTAAGAC
The DNA here is from genome assembly GCA_003457575.1 of Thermophis baileyi. Taxonomy (NCBI): domain Eukaryota; kingdom Metazoa; phylum Chordata; class Lepidosauria; order Squamata; family Dipsadidae; genus Thermophis; species Thermophis baileyi. The sequence continues at coordinate 1,892,709 of QLTV01002419.1, read as the reverse complement.
AGAGGGACTGCCCAAGGTCACCTGGCATTGTGCCCAAGATGGGAAGAATTCATTATCTCCCAGCGTCCAACCCAGTTTGATGTAGTGCCTTAAGCACTACATCAAACTGGATCTCCTTAATTATTTTTCACCAATTCTCTTCTGTGTTAGTTTTCCAGTTTTTAATTTTTTTCCCCCAAAGGGAACTTTTACATGATGTCCTCCTACATGTATCAGTATAGTCAATATAGTAATTGCAATCAACTGAGCTTCCATCTCCCATTCATCCAATTCATCACACATAACAGTTACAAAGCTACACATTCTTTGGCACCTTCAGTATAACTGTCATAGCCTTCTGACAACGTCTCAAGGCCACAGAAGAGTTCAGCAACTCATAATATTTTTTTAAAAAAAACCCATCTCCTTTGATCGCTTAGCAACCAAGATTGTCAATTCCTGGTCCAGAGATTAAAATTATGCTTCTTATAGGGAGGGTGACAGAAATGTTGATAACCTAATGCTGTGGTATAAATCAATAGTGGCCATCCTCACTTTCATGGACAATCTTCCCCAGGATTCCTGGAATGGGAAGGTTTGTACTGGAGTTCTCAGTTGTGTCCAAGCCTATCAATCTCAGTATTTGGCAGGGATGGGTGTTGGACACCATTATATTCTGGCTCTTCCTGAATAGTCAGTCCCATTGGCTTATGAGGGGAAAGAGGATACACCAAGCTATTCAACAATTGTATTAAACCCTCAGAAGGAATGACTGGGTTTTAGCACATTTGCTATTCATATGCAGCTGGCATTATTCTATTTTTCCTTGTCACAAGATTCTAGTATTAAGGCTTGGGGTTAGTAATATTATAAACAACAATGAACAAATAGAAGCTTAGTCCAGATAAACAGTCCTGATCAGGAGAAGGCTTGATCCTAGAATGGGCATTTGGCCAGTCCTGCATGCGATAATTCTGCCCAGTAGTGGGTTAGCACTTAGCACTTAGACTTATATACCGCTTTACAGTGCTTTACAGCACTCTCTAAGCGGTTCACAGAGTCAGCATATTGCCCCCAACAATCTGGGTCCTCATTTTACCCACCTCAGAAGGATGGAAGGCTGAGTCAACCTTGAGCCGGTGAGATTTGAACCGCTGAACTGCTGAACAGTCAGCTGAAGTAGCCTGCAGTACTGCACTCTAACCACTGCGCCACCTCGGCTCTTCTAAAACCCTTTACTACCGGTTCATGCGCGTGCGTCCTGGGCGGGTGGGTGGAGCCTCCCACCACCGCCGCTACCGGCTCTAAGAACTGGGCCGAACCGGGAGCAACCCACCATTGATTCTGCCCTCAAATAGCAATTTTGACATACATGTATCTCTGCACATAGACAGAATCTGTTGCAGCAGATGCAGCAGATCAAGGCAAAAAGTGGCATGGGGTTTGTTTGTGGTAGACCTTTAAAATCTTCAGTGTTCTTTGCTTAGGATATCTGACAATCTGTGGTAATAGTCTGCCCATCCATCCTTCAAGGTTCAAGATTTGGAAGGCTCTATTTCATGTCCTGGAAATACAGGTAGTCTTTGCTTAATGACTGGTTGCTAAGTGACTGTTTGAAGTTATGATGGACCCCTTCTCCTCAAAAAGCTACTTACGATCTGGTGCCAGAGTTCTGATGGCAGCACCCATCCCATGACCACATTTTGGCTGCTTGGCATCCTGCTCATCTTTAAGGCCAGTTGCAGAGTTCTGCTGTCACGTGACCATGATTTATGTTATTTTTTTTTGCCAATTTCCAGCCTTTTCAGCCAGTTTCCAGCAAAAAAAAAATGCCCATAAGAATGAACGGATTTGCTTAATAACCTCAACTCTTACTTAACTACCTCCACAAAAAAAGTCATAAAATCAGGTAGTCACATGGGTGTCTTGACTTCATGACTTGTGATAGAAATTCCGGGCGCCGTTATGGTTGTAAGGCGAGTCAGTGTCCACAGTGAAGTGGTTGGGGCCTGGGAGAAAGCTTCCTCTAAGGCTATATTCAGCTTTTCTGCACCCAGGTTTGTTCTGCCATATTGTAATTTCTTTGGGAATCATTATTTTGCCCCTTTAGATGTTTTTGGAACTGTGGTAAGTCCCTGGAGCATTGCAAATGCAATAGAAACCCATAATGTTATATTTCAAATAAATGAATAATCTCTTGTTTAAAGCTCCCTTCTTCCTCCTCCTCCTCCTCCTCCCACTCCTCCTCCTCATTAGAGCCCCATGAGGGATATTTCACATAAAATAGAGAAATCTATACTCTGCCTCCGCCTCCTCCTCCTCCCCCTCCTCCTCCTCATTAGAGCCCCATGAGGGATATTTCACATAAAATAGAGAAATCTATACTATCACAAGAAGTGGAGGGCTCGGAGAAAAAGGAAGATCCTAAGGAGACTGAGGGCAGCCTCTACCCTGCTAACTCTCTACTTCTTAGAATTAAATCATTGCCAGAAGCATCTGGCCTCCATTATCGGAGATATTTCTGCCCCCTGCTAGTATATCCATTTGACTCATGGCTTTTTCTCCATTTCCACGAATGCTGCAAAGCACCATATTAAACTTCTCTAGCCCACATAGCCTTGACACCTGTTTGTCCTAATAGCATTTGCAAAGATCCATGCTGCTTCATACTGTGGTGACTTGTGGCAAAGAATGAAGTACATTTTCCATTAAACAGCAGCTCTTGAGGGAGTTTTAAAAACCCAGCAACAACAGCAGAACCCTTTTAAACTCAATAAAGTAGCTCAGGGAACCCACCGGCAATCTCTATGAATAAAACAGGCAAAAATGAAGGAATACTTTTAGCTATCAATTCCAGGGGGTGTTAATATGTATCTGCACCTGTTAATAAGCAAGACCTCATCTAAACAGGATGAGGAGCCATGTCCAAAGGAAACTAGAAATCAAGGACAAACGTAGCCAAAAGGGCCACCATTTACTCTTACACTGCTTGTGCTGGCACAAATTTAGCTCTATCCTTTCTCCCCACAATAGTGTCACATCAACAAAGAAAACAAGTGTAAATTTTAGAAGAGTTACGTGATCATTACCAGGCATCCATCATTTTTAGAGTCAACAAATACTTTGCACTGCTTGCCTTTCAAACATTTCTACCTCCCTCTCTCCTTCTATATAGCTAACCATATATCTGTATGCCTTCTCTATTTTTTCCTATTACCCCATTTTACTTTTTTCTTTTTTCATGAACCTGTATGTACCTTGGCAGCCCTTTTCTTTTCCTCTTTGAAAAGATTGCCTTTGAAGGTATTGTTTCACCTTTACAGACTCTCTGGAATACAGAAGACTGCAAAATTCCAGAAGACCACTAGAGAACGGTAAAGAATAATAAAGCTTTCTATGTTGTTTTGCTGTCATATACTACTGGATTGTTGCAGCCCAGACATGATATCTATGGTATATTAAATTCTCTCATTAAGGTCCATATGGCAACTATTCCACAGCAGAATTAGTATTTTGATAATACATATTCAAATAATGCAAGCTATTGTTCTGAAAAACATCTGCCATAGTCAAGGTTTTCTCTGCAATTGCACTGACAAAATGTTATGCCACCTAACCCAAGTACCCATATGGTTGAAGATCAACAAAAAGAATACCGGTTTCGACACCTAATGTCTTTTTGGAAGAAGTATGATGGATTGGGGGAAAGAGGGAATTTTATTTTGGCTGCCAGATTTTGGATACAGAAACTAGCACAATTGTTAGATGGCATCAAAGGGGTCCTGTACCTCTTTACCTCCATCTGGCAGCTATCTGGGTTTTTGCAGTCCATATAGACTACTAGAGTAATAGTAATCCTTCAAAATCTTTGAGAGGCCCTGCTTATCTAAACTGTTTAGACTCTAGAATCTGTTAATGGAATTGGCATTTAAAAAGCTATTGAAGCATCTAGACTTTAGGTACTTCAATAGCTTTCTAAATGTCAATTCTATTAAAAGGTGAATTTTAGTTACTTGGATTTACAAAACAGACTGAATCATACTGTGATTTGTTTGAACTTCGCTTAGTATCATATGTGTTGTGCAAAGTTTTGACTCCTTCATCACCTTTACTTTACAAACTATAGCAGATTTAAATTAAAGTCTAAAACATAAATTGAAATTTCCCCACATAGCAACAGTGTACAAGAGAGCCATGCATATAGTTATAAGAGAACATATTTTCCCAATAATAATTTAAAGGCAGACCTCAATTATTCTGAGTTAGTATGATGTTTAATCTCAGTCAGCTGCGGTTTATTCAACAAACTATGATTAACATAAAATATTAGGATGAAATGTGAGTCCAATCACATCCATTTGTTTCATTTATATATCTCAATAGTTTATTGATTTCTCACAGTTATTCAGCCACCCATCTCACAAAATATGATTGGGCAGTGTACAGTAAAAAAGGAACCATAAAACAATAATTAAAAACACCCCATAAAGGAAACATCATTATTTTAGAAGACTAGAAGATAACATCTCCAGTATTACAGGCAAGGTAGCCATATCAAACATTTTTCCATTTCCCGGAGAGCTCCAAATTTGTTGACAGAGTCACGTCTTCTGGAAGTTTACCAGTCTTACTCAGGGGGATTGTTCCAGAGGGTGGATGCCATGGGAGAAAAGGCCCATCTGCTGGATCCTACCAGACAGGGGTGAAATCCAGCAGGTTCTGACAGGTTCTGGAGAACCGGTAGCGGAAATTTTGAGTAGTTCGGAGAACCGGTAGCGGAAATTTTGAGTAGTTCAGAGAACTGGCAAATACCACCTCTGGCTGGCCCCAGAGTGGGGTGGGAATGGAGATTTTGCAGTATCCTTCCCCTGCCACACCCACCAAGCCACGCCCACAGAACCGGTATTAAAAAAAATTGAATTTCACCACTGCTACCAGATGGAATTCCTTAACAGGCAGAACCTGCAACATACCTTTTCTTCCAAATGCAATGTAATGAGCAGATGAAATTAGGAAGAGGCGATCCTTCAAATAACCTGTCCCCTATGCCATGGAGTGCTTTAAATGTCAAAAACAGCATCTTGAATTGGATCTGGAAGCAACCAATACAGCTCACAGAGCAGAGCTGTAACATGTGCTGTTCTAGAAGCACACATAACTGCCTGTGCCACCACATTTTGCAATACCCTAAGCTTGGAAATACTTTTCAAGGGCAACCCATGTAGAGATCATTACAATAGTCCTCTCAGGAGAAGATACAACCAAACAGAACTTGCAGTTCTTGATATGTAAATAGACTCCTGCAGCATGATGAACTTGAGTTTTTCTTGCAAAATTCTTTTCCTCTTCCACTTTGAAACAGAGAAAACACACATAATGCCCCAGTCCAAAGACTCTAGTTGGTTCACACATCAAAACATAAAAACTATGCAGAATTGAATCAAGCAGTTCAGATAAACTTAAAAAATTATATTCATAATTTGTACACACAAAGGTTTTTCAGACGTTGTGCTGTTCTTGCACTGGTAACTGGGTTAGTATGTTCAAAGTGACCCTCTGCAAAGTTCATGTAGCCTGTTCCATGTGAGCTACAGAAGGGACATGTCATCCCTCTGGCACAGGAGGCTGCTAGCAGCCTGGATCTCACCATACCTATCTGTATTAGGACTGCCCAGACAAATTCTCAGGTGTCTTCTGCCATCCACGTGGGTCTTCCCCATCAACTCTGCTGAATCAAGGCAACAGTGCTAAGCATGTCTTCTTTGTCAGCAAAAAACTTCCCATGTTTAATTGCTGCCCTTCTTTTCCGTGAAATCCCAGCCACTCTTCATCTTCAGCTGAACTATTCATTATTTAATTCTCTCTTAAATTGACTTTTAATTACTTGGCAGGCTTGAACATCTCAGTGTGCATTATTCCCCCACATCATCTGACACTGTCTCATGCTATGCTATTATTAGAAATAATTGCTGAGGCCTATAAATTGAATGCAGCACATTATTAACACAAAAGGTCATACCATGGTAGATTTTGAGGAACCCTGAGGAGATTCTGCATCATCCTGCAGGTGATTCACAACCCAAGAGTCATGCCATAATCCTTCCCCAAGCTAGTGCCTCCCCACGCTGTTGGACTACAGTGTCTTTCGTTCCCATCCAGCAACAGAACTCTGATTTCCTGCAAGCATCTACAATTCTGTAATGCATGGCACAGATACCAGTTGCTAAAGAAAATTAAAGAAGTGAAGCGGAAGAAACACGTCTACTAGAATAGAAAGGCAAAAAGGAGGGCTGAAGGAGTTAACAGCTACACCGTCAGCTGCTGCACCTGCCATAATTTCATTAATAAGAGTTTGGAGGGTGTTTCTAAGCTCCCCCTTGACAGTCATTGTTGCTGAGATTGATGTGTGCACTGAATTGTCTGGCTCTGACTGGTGATAACTTGGGTTTTAACAAAGAATCTCCAGGAGGCTTCAAATGCGCAGCAACTAGAGGGAAGGCGGAGACATGTTTGACAGGCAGCAGGGCTGATAAGGCAGTATTTTCCAAAAAGGCATTGTGCTCCTTGTAGGTAGTATTCACCTTCCTCTTCAGCATGGGATTAAGTCTTAAAAGGAACTGCTGCGTTGAATTGATTTGGAGATTTCATGCCAATCTATTTTTTTCTGGCTGCTGACTTTCTAGTGAATTGCTGGCTAACTCTGGCTGACTAATTGCTCTACAGCTATTGGTCAGTATTAATGTAATGGTTTCCCTGCAAAACAAGTGCTAGTTTACTCAGAACAAAAAGATTTGGATAGCACACAGTGAAGGAGGGAGGACTTGAATTTTTCCGTTCTGCCAGTTCTTAGCCTCTGCCCTCAACTCTTGCTATTTCACTTTGACAAAAATCATAGGACAGCAGCACGTCCAAGGTTGTTGTGATTGTTAAACAAAGCTTGCTGGCTACTGCTGCTGTCTAATCTTCAGCATTCCTCCATGGTTACCCACTTCCAGTGTTCTCCTCCAGGAGGCTACCAGGAGCAGCTATGAAGTTAAGACTCTGCCTGGAGTTAGGATTAGGATTAGGATTAGTAAAACAATGAGCTGTTAGTCTATTGTTTGCTAGCAAATAATGAAAGCACAATTTAGCTTTGCAATCAAGTAGGCCAAACATGATTTCAACAGAATAACAGAGTTGGAAGAACCTTGGAGGTTACATGGGGGGGGGGCGGTCAAGAGAGAGAGGGTGACCCAGTACAGAAATGCTGATCAGGTCCCTGTCCCTGAACTTCATGAAACTCCTATCTAAAAACTCACTGAATTTGGTCCACCACTACTGTGCTAAGAAACCAGCATCCTCCTCTCACCCAATGGGAGTTAGTACCAGTGGGAGGAAGTCATGTGAGAAACATATCAGGCAGCCATGGGACTCTGCTTCCAGCTATCCAGTGAATTATCATTATTCTCTGGAAAGATTCCAAAAGGATTCACACCCCTTACTTATCTGGATTTCTGCTTAATTTACAGACACAGATTTTATTGTGTGCTAGTCTGATGGAAAGTAGAACAAGGCAGATACTTTAGAAAGCCAAACTCGGCATGAAATCCCTTTCAGATTCTGGTTAGATAGCGATTTATTATTTTGTATCAAAAATCCTTTGTGGCTGGTTGTTTAACTCAGAGGGTGTTTATAATTCATACTGTAACTGTTCATAAGCAAACCTCTTAATTTACTGTTTTCCACATTTTACTTTCAGTTCTATAAAACCTCACCAGACACTGGTGACTAATAAGATAAAATGTTTGAGCTCAGCCATTTTCCCCATGCAGAGAAAGAAGAGATGGGAACTGTGTAACACTGATATTTTCAACATTCTTGGTTTCCATTGGCTCTGTGTAACTTCAAGTAGGTCCAGCAAGTTCAGTGCTTTTGTTGTACATAGAGGAAGTGGAAATGCCAGCCAGTGAAAATACAGAATATTGAAAAGGTCAGCATAGCACAGCACACAGCTGTAATTCATACAGCCATTAGAGAAGTCCTATATTTCATCTCAGGACAAACATTATAATGAGATTCGAAAATGGCAGCACATTAATTCATCTTTATAACAAAACAGCAATCAGAATGAAAGTGTACACACATCAGATGTCTTTTTCATGATTTTCAGAAGCACAATGCTCCTTTCCCTGCAGTGGGGGCCCTGGCATGAAAAAAGGTGGTTTTGTCTCATTGCTGAAGAAAAGCAAAGTCTCCTCCCTTCTCTGTCTCAAAAAATGTACTTCAGTCTGACTAGCTGCCAACTTTATAGTTCCAAGCACTGTTGGTCTAGGGTTTTTAGCATCCCTGAACCCAGGGACACTCTTTTGATGCCGTCCAAGCAGGGGAACACGGGGAAGCTGGCTAGCTGCAAAGCAAGGGCACAGCATCAACTTTTCAGAAATGTTTCTCTCACTTGGACCCTATAGGCCATGACCCTGTAATTTGCTTCTGCTTGCCTGCCCTCCAAAAGGACAAAGGCCAGCAAGGGGAGGCAGCAAAGATATGGCAAATCTCTAGTTGAAAATTGGCTATTTTGTGAATAGGCAAAAGCCCTAGTAGTGCCTGCAACATGTTCTCAAATTCCAGGTGTCTCTACCAAACTCCAAAAGTTGGAGCCCTCTCTATGAATGACATAATGAAAACTCAAACAAAAAGTATTTAAAGAGTTGGATCTCAAGACGTGTCATTTAAAAGCATTCCAATGGCATGGAACACATTGGATCTATACTATTGCAGGATCAAGACATTGTCATGCTAATGATATAGATCACATTATTACTGAACATGCGATAATGCACCAACTCCTTCAAAGGAAAAGGATAATTCATAGAAATAATGAATATAAGCCAACTAAAGAGTCTGATGGAGAAGCTGGGGTACATGCAATCTATTCCCAAATTTCCTCTGTGGCTATAAAAACATACTTTCTCTGATCTGCTTCACTGACATAAGCAGGGAAGATTTAACAGAGTCAGGGTAACTGGAAAGGTGGAAGTTTACTGCTGACTAAAAGTCCTTAATATGTTGGATGTTTTGTTTATTTGCTTAAGCATTAAGCCTCTCCAGTAAAATGCATTAGAGAATGACAGGAGGTTATGATATTGTTATCAAATTAATCTCCTTGGGCTCCCTCTTTGTATGACCACTTGCTTAGTTGCAATCTGCTCAGAAGCAGCTAAACTGACTTGCAATAGTAATAGCACTTAGATTTATATACCACTTCACAGTGCTTTACAGCCCTCTCTAAGCATTCTGCTTTACAGACTCAGCATATTTCCCCCAACAATCTGGGTCCTCATTTTACTGACCTCGGAAGGATGGAGAGCTGAGTCAACCTTGGGGAGGTCAGAAGCTAAGATTAAGACTAGCTAAGTGATGACTTCTTAATAAGTCATGTCATAATCCTAAGGCTTATACAGCCATTACAAATATACACTAGGTTTGCAATACCTAGTTTACACAGGTACCGGTAGTTGAATGAGGCTGAGAGCCAGAAACCCATCCAGAGGAGGTTGAGGAAGGTCTACTAAATTTTCATCTGCAAGAGAATGAAACACGTTTTAAAATGTTTCCTATGTAAAAATAGCCCTGTATGTAATGTGCATTGAAATGTGTGCAAAATCTATCAGCTGAATATCTTTGCTGTCACCATTTTGTTTGTTTGTTTATTTCATACATTTATAAAGCCAACCATCTTAAAATACCTCTGGGCAGCTTAAAACCTGCAATTATCCCAGGATACTTATTTGAGAGATGAGGGAGGGAGAGAGGGTGAGATTGCTGCCATAGTCTGTTTCTGTTTACATTGTGATCTGCTTATACCCAAGCAATCTTCTATATTTTAGAAGACTGTTCCTCTACTATTGCAGCAAAAGAAACCAGTACAACTGTGAAGTTCCAACTCGCAAAGCTAATAGCAATGAACAGATTTTTACTTGTTAACATGAACACCTCTTCCCAATGATAAGATGCTCTTCAAAAAGTTTTTCTTTTACCAGCTTGACTGATAACTTCTGGAAGGCAGCATGATCAAGAAGACCAGTTAAAGTCAAGATTTGGAAACAGAACCCAATAATTATCTTCAAAATAAAAGACGTTTGAGGTCTCCCCACAGTGCAGGCCCAATTGTTGAATATTAAATATTTATTTATATCCCACCTTTATTTATTTATTAGATTTTTATCCCTCTGTTATTACTCTATACATAACTCAAGGCAATGAACATATCTAATACTACCGCCTCCTATTTTCCTCACAACAACCCTATGAGATGAGTTGGGCTGAGAGAGAGTGACTGACCCAAAGTCATCCAGACAGCTTTCATAAATAAGTCTGGCAAATAGGATCAAACATTTTGTACAATTAACCAGTTTTTCCTTTTTATTATAGTTCCACCACATATATTCATACTAAAAGATTTCATTCAGAATGATGTTATTATTCTGGAACAGAGACTAAGCAATATTCCATTGTACTGACAGCAATGCTGTTGAGTTTATTTAAAATAATCCATGTGTCATGCATGCAAGAGTTGTCTGAGATCACCTTGCAGAAATTGGATATTTTACTATATACCAATGTATTATGTTGAATGTCAGAAACAGGACTTTTGTTGGCATTGGTCAGTAAGCCATAAGATTTTAAGAGGTGTAGAGAAAATTATTAAAATTTGTGGCATTCACCCATAAATAGAATTGTTATAGATTGTCTTTGGAAAAGAAAACATCAAACTTGTTTTCATTATATAGAAATAACTGATATTAATCACAATATGTTAAACTTTGGAAATAATGATTTTGGGAGGATATATATATATATA
>QLTV01002419.1:1833309-1859009 GCA_003457575.1 Thermophis baileyi | reverse complement strand
TGCTACAATGTCATACCTATCAATGAATTCTTCAGCTTCAACCACATCAATACACGAGCACATAATAGATACAAACTTATGGTAAACCGCACCAAACTTGATTGCAGAAAATACAACTTCAGTAACAGAGTCGTTAATGCCTGGAATGCACTACCTGACTCTGTGGTTTCTTCCCCAAACCCCCAAAACTTTACCCTTAAGACTGTCTACTGTTGACCTCACTCCATTCCTAAGAGGTCTTTAAGGGGCGTGCATAAGAGCACCAGCGTGCCTACCGTCCCTGTCCTAATTTTCCCTTTTATTCATATCCATTTCATGTATTCATAGTCATGTTTATACTTATATCTGTTATCTAATACATGCTTGACGAAATAAATAAATAAAATAAAATAAAGATGATCAAAGGCCTGGAGACTAAAACATATGAAGAATGGCTACAGGAATTGGGTTTGGCTAGTCTAAAGAAAAGAAGAATTAGGGGAAACATGATAGCAGTATTCCAGTATTTGAGGGGCTGCCACAAAGAAGATGAGGTCAAATTATTCTACAAAGCACCAGAGGGCAGGACAAGAAATAATGGTTAGAAACTAACCGAAGAGAGAAGCAACCTGGAATTAAGGAGAAACTTCCTAACAGTGTGCACAATTAACCAGTGGAACAGCTTGCCTTCAGAAATCGTGGGCACTCCATCACTGGAGGTTTTTAAGAAGAGACTAGACAGTCATATATCTGAAATAGTATAGGTTCTCCTGCTTGAGCAGGGGGCTGGACTAGAAGACCTCCAAGGTCCCTTCGAGCTCTATTCTATTCTATAAAAGTGGGCTGGTTGCTGAGTGATCAGAATGTGATCATGTGACCATGGGGGGAGCCATTGGAACTTTAAATCCAGGTCCTAAGTAGCCCTGGGATGGTCTGTCATAACGTCAAATGGTTACTAAGTGACCGGTCATAAATCAAAGACTACCTGAAATTTGTTGACAGGCCTTCTTCATTCTGATCGCCAGTCCTGTAAGACTGAAGCAGCATAAACCCCAGCCAACAAGCAGGACAATCAATCAGCCTTAGAAGGTTAAAAAGGGGGCCTAAAAATGCTTCTTTTTCAGGTCCTTTATGAAGCTGGCAGAATCAATCTGAACAACGGCAATATCCCATAGCAGTTTATAGTATGGTGAGGTTGGGATTAGATAACACTTGTTAAATTGATTATTTTATATAATCATACACACGGAATGTTGCAATGCTGTTGTTTGTACTTAGCTTAGGTATAAGCACACAGCAAATGAAAATACTATTAGTAAGTAGAATGGATTTTCTAACTGTGTTAAGGGTAAACAGTTTACATGAATATGAGATTAAGATTTCCAAGCAGGATAAAATACCCAGCTGGATAAAATACAACTGTGAAAAAAAATTAATTTGTTCATTCATGAAGCATCCAGGAACTGTTAGCCGAAATAGCCGGTGATTCATTGGAGCAGGTGTGCCTTCGCACAAGTAGGCTCCGACCCACAAGGTTAAATTAAAAAAAAAACTTTTTTATTTATGTACACAAGTAAAGAGGGCCCTATTGCTGACCTCTCAGCCAATAAAAGGAGCAGATTTATGCTCTTAGGCACTACTTATATATGCTTTTACTTGAGAAAACAACAGAGTTCATTCATTGGTTACAATAATTTGACACATTGCTGACATTTTTGTACCCGCCCACTGGCTTCCATGTACCATCCCACAATATCCTTTAGCACAGGGGTCTCCAACCTTGGCAACTTTAAGACTTGTGGACTTCAACTCCCAGAATTCCTCAGCCAGCAAAGCTGGCTGAGGAATTCTGGGAGTTGAAGTCCACAAGTCTTAAAGTTGCCAGGGTTGGAGACCCCTGCTTTAGCATGTTCCTGTTAATGTTCGCCTAAATATTTGGGAGACGTGTTTTCACAATTTGAATGAACTTTTGAGTGTAAAAAGTCAGACAAGACTAATTCTTAACAGTTTAGTTGCTTACTTATTCCTCCCTACCTAAGGGGTTTAGGAACTGGAGACAGAAAACTCTGATTTGCTGATATCAGAACAAGTAAAATAATAATAAGTCATTATACTGGAATCGCTTTAGGTGAAAACTGTGTTTAAAAAAAAAAGCTTAAATACTGGGTTTTGTGACGGTTGTTGGTGTTTTGTCTTTTTTAATTATTATTATTTTTTGTCTGTTGGGAAATTGCATTCCTATTTCCTATTCCTATTTCCAAATAGGAAATTCCTATTTCCTATTTCCATTTTCAAGCAAGGTGTGTCATATAATTTCTGTTAGGATAATAAAATTATATCAAAAGCCATATATCCATTATCTTCACATTAGGTACCACCTGTTCTTCATATCTATCTTATATGAATGAAGAACAGTGAGTTTAATTAAGTAGCATGTGTGGGTGAAATGGACTTTCTAACAGCAGTGAACTTATTAATGGACAAAAGTTCAATGGATATTCAAGTTTTTTAACATTTCTAAGAAACTAATTACAATGTAAATTTAGCCTTAAATTGCAGCTGTACTGTAGGATAGGCACTGTAACTAATTCAGCCTTCCTCTTGATTTTTGGGGGGAAAAAACCTATATAAATTATTCCTTTTTTTATCCATATTAAACTTATAAAACAGTGCCATCTTGTACATTGCAGGTGGAAGATATTTCTGAAGTTTACAAAATAAAAGTGTTTTTCAAGTCAAACTGAACTCCTGGTGTTTACCCAGATGTTTTCTTTGCAATACTTTGGAAAATATTTCTCTTTAATTTCTTCAAGGATATTTTCTTGGCTTCCCACTCAAGCTTATAACCTGGGGATTTCCTGGTTGTCTCCCATCCAAGTGTTAACGTGGTTGATCCTGCTTAGTTTTCAAGGACAGCCAAGAAAAGTTATGAAAGATAAATATTTTGATGTAATATACATCTGTTCTTTCTTCCAACTCTGTTCTTCTCTAGAATAAGAGTCTAAATGAAATGGAAAAAATGGTAGCCCCCAATTGCTGAATTGAGCAGAGTCCTATTGCTGTTTTTTTTAATTTCTGTCTTCTGTAGAGTGCTATGTGTATTGCTACTTTATGTGCAGATACAAATAATTTTGGTAATAGTATAAAATAATACAAATAATTAAAACTCTACTTCTACTTTCTACTTGAACATAGAAAATATTTAATCTGGATACAGCCATAAAGTCATGAATTCCTTCTCCTCTGGAGGATGTTCTCTCCTAATGTTCACTGTGATCATTACAATGATTTTAGGCAGAGACTTTCAGTTATATGCATTTTCAGTAACAGGGAGGGGAGCTTTTGCTCTAAAGCAGTGAAGAATGCCTGTTCTGAAACTGACATCAGGTTTCTAGAATGAATCAGCATTTCTTCGGTGTCAGCCGAAGAACATTGTTCTAGAGCATGGGTGTCAAACTCACAGTGTCACGTTGATGTCACGTGACATTTTGTGATGTTCTTTCCTTCGCGGAGCTGGGATGGGCGTGGCCTGCCGCCAGTTTAACACCCCTGTTCTAGAGTATGATTTTTAAAATAAATGTCAGTTTGTCATTTTTTCTTCATGATCCAAATTTGCAACTTGTGCTCTCCTCAATAAAAACGAAGAACTACCGTTTGCTACTAAACCATATTTGGGAGCAAAATGATGGGCAAAACGTTTTTGCCAAAGATTTTTTTCCTCCTATTTAAGAAATAGAATAAATTATTGGATTTGGTTATTGCAATTGTCTTCCCAAAGTCAGCTAATATCATTCTGAACTGTCAGACCCAGTAGGTAGATCAAACCATGAAATCAACTCCATGGGAAGGCTATAATAACAGAATCTTGCAAGTAGGGTTATGCTTCACCTCCACACCCACACTCCCACATATACTCCCATGAATCAAGGAGGCATCTGGTGAGCCACTACTCAATATTATCTCAATTTTCAGGTCTTTAAAATGTTTCAGCCTCTTTTGCATAAGTAATAATTCTTGCACATTTCCATCCAGAGTTCCCAATCTTGGCAGCTGGCTGAGGAATTCTGGAAGTTGAACTCCACACTTCTTCAAGTTTGAAAAACCCTGCTCTACATGAATCATTTTAAGAAGCATTATTCTTAATTCACTACCAGGATATGTTTTTTGTTAGAGAATTTTTCTTTCTCTGTTGTAGAAAAAATAAATCAGAAGCTCTCACAGTTGACTGCATTTGCTGAATCAAATAACTTCTTTATAATCTTATCAAAATATTTACAATACCATACTTTCTTCTTTACAGCAACATATCATAATGAAGTCTTCACACAGAGAGATACAGAGACAGATCAGAGACTGGAAAACATGTCCAGCTTCTTGCTCAATTCCTTTTGCACAGACTCAGTAGCACTTTACTCACATTGGCTGACTGAGTTACCACATGACTCTTCCTGCTTATGAATATTCCAACATTTTTATTATGACAAATTAGGAAATTTAGGAATTCCTCAGACCTACTTACTAGGCCGGATGTTAAATAAGACAAGGAAGGCAGGGGAAGAAAGACTTAAGACTGATGTTTCAATGTTTGCATTTTCTAACATTCCTAAGATGAACTGTAAGAAGAGCCAGACTGAAAGTACAATTCTCAATGTCTGCTGAGAAATATGCTCCGTTGACATTTTGTGACATTTTGGTTCATCCTAATAAAGATATTGTCTGACCATGGACTTTTTTTTATGGGCAACACAACTTACTTATTATTATTACTGCTTTTTCTTCCTCCCAACATATCATTCGTCCCCATACAGTTCTTAGATGATGAAATTACAAATAAGTCCTTCTTTTCTTTCTGGGCAAATGGGGAAATTATTGTTACCCCATCATTCAGCTGAACATTACAATTGTATCCTCCACTGGGTCTAGAGATACTGGCAAATATATGACGAACATTATCTTTGCTCTTTGTCTAGTGACAAAATTAATGATTTCATTGCTATTTGATTTGTTGAAATGAGCAGTGATGTGGTGCAGCTTTAGATCACCACCTGAAGCATACTACCTTGGAAACAGATCCTGTTCATTTCACTGATTTCCAAATAAGGCAGGATTTCTAGCTATGTCTGTGATTAAGAACAGGCTACCATTGATGAGCAGGAGGAAACATGCACGATATTCATCCTTTACTCAGAGAAGCAGCTGAGCCAGACTGCAGTCCTCTGCCCGTTTATAAACCGTTGTTCTATTGTAGAAATGATAATTGAAAGGCCTAGTGGCACTCTCAAAACTAACATATATTTTATGGCACAGGGTTTTATAGATTTCACAGATGGATGACATGTTACTCGGCAAGCATATGTACACGTGGTGGTGGGTGGGAGAACAGTTAGAAGTGATGTCGGAATGAAATGAAATATCAATCTGCATGCATACAAAAGTACTACAGCAACCACTGCATTATTGATGATAACATAAAGAGCCTGAAATTGAGAAACTAATTAACAGAAGTAGTGAGATTAAAAAATGCTATTTTGTTTCAAGCCACAGGTGGCCGAATTTAATTTCTAGATAAGGTATAATTTAGTAGTTTCATGCTGGAGTCTCCCTGCATAATTCCTTTCTTGAAGGATCTCTGCACAAGGCTAGGCCCTGGAGAGAGTTCACTGTCTGGTAACCTACTTTCAAATCAGATAAACTGGAACTTGGGTTGAGAGTGGGGGGGGGAGAGAAAGAAAGGACACATTTAGGGGTGCAATCTAGTTAAGATTAAGCTGAATCAATACATATGCCAGATGATGTCTTTGTGCCTTAGGAAAAGGTTTATGAATTTAAAAAGCAGATCCCTAAATTTTCAGGGCTGATAGACACAATCAGAACTTTGAGAGCATGTTGTGCATATTCTCAGAAAATGGGGGTTGGTAACTTGCCCATTCACAGACTAGGCAAGTTCTCTGCCTATTTTTCTGCAAATTTGAAGTGGAAAACAGCCAAGGAAACTAGGTATTAAAGTAGTGAGAGGAATGTCCCAGGACGATGTGGACACTGCAGAGAAATGAAATACATTCTTTGCACCTGTTTTTACTATGGAAGAAACAGAATAAATACCCGAGTCTATACAGGTAGTCCATGATTGACAGCTACAATTGGGACCAGAATTTCCACTGCTAAGCAAGGTGGTTTTAAGTGAGTCACATCTGACTTTTTTGCCATGGTTGTTAAGCAAATCACTGCAGTTGTTAAGTGAATCATGTGGTCATTAAGCAAATCCACCTTCCTCCACTGACTTTGCTTGTGAGTAGCCAGCTGGGAAGGTTGCAAATGGTACTCACATGACTCCAGGATGCTGCAGCTATCATAAATGTATGCTGGTTGCCAAGTGCCCAACTTTCAATCACATGACTGTGGGGATGGTACAACAGTCATAAGTGGGAGGACTAGTCATAAGTCACTTTTTTCAGTTCCATTGATTTAACCATTCCAAATGGTTAAGATAAGGACTACCTGTATTAACATCCTCAAGAAACAAATCTCAACTAATAAATTGACATAATATTTCTAGTACATCTTGAGAAACTATGCTGTAGCAAATCAATATATCCCAAGAGTGTCCATTTGTAAATTCTTAAAGCACTTAAATGTAAAATTGGTCATCTCCTAGAAAAAAATATGTAATTTATCCCTTAAATTGGGCCAGTGGCAGAGGAATGGTTGAGGCTGGTATGTATCCAATTTTTTAAAGAGGATCTGGAGCACACTTAGAAAATTACAAACTGATCAGCTTAGCACTTGTTCTTAATAAACAGTGGAAACAATAGGCAACTAAAAAAATTAAGAGGAGGAAGCCTTTCTGAATAAAAATCAACATGGATTCTGCAAAAAATAAATCTTGATTCATCAACCTTTTAGTTTTGGCAGATTGTGAACAGGGACATGGATGAAGTTGACCCTATTGACATGATATCCTTGGACATTCAAAATCCTTCAACAAATATGTTTGAATGTTCTTTTTATTGTTCTGATCAGTGATTGACTAAATCTCTAATTTTTGAATAAACATTATGTTCAGTGGATAAGAGCTCTTGTCCATTTACTTATTTATTAAATGTATTGCTGCCCATCTCATTTCGAAGCGACTCTGGGAAGCTTACACCATAAAAACATTTAAATCATCAGAGATAGATGGGGAAGGAGGGAGCAGGATGGGGTCGGGTGGGGAGATGGGATTGGCTCAGTGGTGGGTTGCTCCCGGTTCGGCCCGGTTCTTAGAGCCAGTAGCAGCGGTGGCAGGAGGCTCCGCCCACCCGCCCGGGACGCTTCTGCGCATGCGCAGAAGTGTGCGTGCGCACGCGAACCGGTAGTAAAGGGTTTTAGAACCCACTACTGGATTGGCTCTTAATTAATCAACCTTCTCCAGCATGAAGCTCCCCTGTTGAGGCCCCATGCCACCTGGCAAAACCAAGTCTTAAGGTTCTTGCAGAAAATCAGGAGGGTGGGAGCCAATCTCACCTCGGAGGGTAAGATGTTCCAAAGGGCTGGAGCCACAGTAGAGAAGGCTCTTCTCCTGGATGCCACCATTTATGCATTGCATTTGATTAAGAAAGAGAAAGCACAGCAGGGGTGGGTTCCTCCCGGTTCGGACTGGTTCTCCTGAACCAGTAGCGGCCCGCTGGTGATGTCACGATGACATCACCGAACCGGATCGGTCGGTACTGGTCCGTGGGGGCCGCCATCTTTTTTTAATTTTTTTTATTTCCCCCCCCCTTTTGAGCATGCACAGAAGCCGACTTCCGGCACTGTGCATGCGGTCGCCATCTTTTTTAAGGCTTTTTTTTATTTTGGGGGGATTTTTGGGGGATTTTTTCCTACTGCGCATGTATGCACGCACGAGGCGCGCACACGCCCACAAGGCGCGCGCACGAGGCGTGGGAGGGAGCAAACCAGCAGCGAGGTAAGTAGGAACCCACCCCTGAAGCACAGCACATGAATTCATGGATACTGCTGCCAATGTAAAGAATTTAGAAGTGGTATCCCTCCAGGGTCTGCATTTGGACCAGTGTTGTTAAACCTGTTCTTAAATTATCTTGATTTAGGGATGAAGGTATGCACAGTATATTTGTGGATAAGACCAAGCTGTTAGCTAGATTCATCATCTGTTCTTGTTTTTTGTTCTCTTTCTTATCCCTTTGTTATTATCTTTTAATTATATTATATTTTCTACTTTTTTTTGTTTTATTGCATACCATGCAGAGTCTATTTGGAATCAGGCAGAGCTTAAATTAAATAAAAATTAACATTTAGGGTGATGAAAGCCAAAAGTGACTGTGAATATTTCCAGAAAGATCTCTGTATACTGTGTGAATAATCAACCAAATGGCAGATATGGTTCAATTAAAATAAATGTAAATTGATAAGCATTTGGGCAAAGAAACACAAATAAACAGGGCTCAATTCACATGTACACCAATGAGGACTGAACTATCCAAAATGAATCAGGAAAAAGACTTGGACTCATAGTGGATAAATCAATGTTCACTGGTTGTGAATAAGGCACTGAAAATAAAACTATCAGCATTGTAACTGATATGTGAATCTGGAATATTGTCTATTAAGGGCTGTGTCAGCCCCGCTAGATGTTTCAGACCATGAAATCAGTTCCACAGGTCTAAACTACTTTTATTGAGATTGGTTATAATAACAAGTCAGCAAGTCTAATTGTGCTGAACCTCCTCTTCCTTCTCATTGTCACCTGGATTATCTGTCTCCATGAAGGTCATCTTCCTTACTCTCTACAGGAGAAAGCATTTGATTTAAGGAGTGCTGAAAGGTGCTGTAGGCATAATATTGTAAAAGACGCAGAGAGCTTTAACAATTTAAATAAATAAATGCCCATGTACCCATGGACATTTCCCCTTCAAATTCAGATTGCTGTACTACAGCCCTATTGTGCACAGTTCTTTTCACTCATTTACAAAAGGAGATAAGTGAGCTAGAAAAAATGCAAGGAAATCAAAACTATTAAGGAACTTGACCACCTTCCTTTTGAGAAGAAGGAAGTACATTAGGAATATTTTAGCTTTGAAACAGGCAATAGAGAGGTGATATGATCAAGGTGTATCGCTCACCCTCTCTGCCTCTTCCATTCCTTTCCTTCCCTCTCTCTCTCTCTCCCTCCCTCTCTCTCTCCCTCTCCTAGAAGAGCAAATACGGGTACGGAAGAGAAACTTTGCTGAATTCCATTCCATTCCATTCCATTCCATTCCATTCCTCTCTCTCTCTCTCTCTCTCTCTCTCCCTCTCTGCCTCTCTCTCTCTCTCTCCCCCCCCCTCAAAAACAATTGGACTAGGGGTCATCCAATAAAGCTGATAGAAAAGAGGTGACCTATGAAATTCATTACCGCATGGGATGATGGTTGCTAACTTAGATGGGTTCAAAAGGAGACTCAATAAATTCATGATGAAGAAATTTGTGAAGGGCTATTGATCCTGAGGAGCCAGTGATATCTCTAGTTTTACTTATTTATTTATTTATTTGATTTTTCAAGGTGCCCAATTGCCAAGTCATTCACGGTAGCTCAGAATGAGAATTAAAAGAAGAACATCAGGATTATACATCTTTTTAAAAAATCAAGACAATGAGCAACTGTGCCAGGGAAGACAGAAGACTCCCAGTGTCTGCAATAAGACCTAGGCTTTTCAGGTCTTCCTAAAAGGTAGCAAAGCCAGAGCCATTTGTGTTATGGGTAGATAGGTGCAAATACTAGAAAGAAACAATTTGCCATATCCCGCTTCCAGCATTTGAGGAGCATCTGGTTGGCCACTAAGAGAAACAAAAGACTGAATTAAGTTGGGCCTTGGCTTGATCTGACAGTGCTATTCTTGGGTTTAATTGCAAATCAACCTTTTAAACAATGTGAGCTCTGGCCCTGCAAGATGCCACTTATTACCCCTATTTAATTTTGCCTAAGCAAAGCACAGGGCTCAGCTTACTATCCATCATTGGTTTTTCTAAGAAAGGTGTTTTGGGTTTTGGGGTTTTTTTGCATCCATTGGGGTCCTAGAGATGTTACTGATGCCAAGGGAGCTGTTTTCTGGCACAATTTGGCCTTCAGCACCCTGTAGGGATTCAAGGCTTAAATGCATAAAAGGTGAGATAATGATACCACAAAGGTTTAACAAACAGGAAGAAATAGTATGGCCATGGCTTTGGAGTTCTCATGGAGGGAAGATACTTCTGTAGTATTGTATAGATGTTACATGCAGGAGCTCTCACATTCATTTCCTGACATCTCCAGTTTTTGGATGCAGCTTCATAGTAAAGCAAATGACAATCATTGGGGTAGGTATAGTGAAAAAGACCTTCAGTTAGACGAGAGGCAGAATAAGGTTTTGTTTTAGCCTTGGGTGGCCGTGGGAGGCTCGGCTTCATGTCTCTTGGCTTGTCTGTGGCCCGCACAGTGCATCAGGATCGCCTGCCTTCCACCCTGCGCCTCTGCCTCCATCTGCTGCCGGTGCCACCACGCAAAGACGAGCCTCCCATGGCTATCTGCCTGCTCCAGCCCACCAACTCTTTGCTTTCCTGCAGCCTGTGTGGCATGTCCGGATCACCTGCCTCCCCCACCACACCTCTGCCATGCCCACCTCCTTCACTAGGGCTTACTTTGGGGGTAGGGCTTTTGGGGAAACACAGTAAGCAGTGGAAATAGGAGGTGAGAGTTACAGGTAGTCCTCCACTTACAACAGTTCATTTAGTGACTGTTCAGAGTTCAAATATAAGACCAGGTCTTATTTTCGAGGAAACACGGTAGTTGTTCAAGATCAACTGCTGGGCTTAAAATTCTGGATTTACTGACATTAAAATGTATTGGGGGGGGGATGATTTGTTTTGGGCCAAGAGTGATAATAGTAAGCCAAGAATCTTGAATGATGATGTGTAAAAGGAAAACAAGCTATCTGTTTCCTTCCCTTCTGCGAGCCACAGTAACCCTACTGTTGTGTTGTCATTTCTGTTAGGCTAAGGATCCTTGGACCATTCATTATTCCTTCCTGTTTTCCACACCAATTCACTAAATATGTTGGCAAAGCAGCCATCTCACATGATGTGGTATTTACCACCTGCTATCTTTTATTATTTTTTAATGTAAATGTAAAGACCTTCTAGGCATGTTATATATTTTCATTAAGTTCTTTCCTATCATGTTAATCAGGACATGTTGTTACTCATGCACTATTGCAGGCATAAGAAGAAGAAAGACTGAAATCTTCTGCTAGAGCTCTGAGGGATGCATAGTTAATCAATCAGAACTTTCTGTTAGTGGATCTATATATTTAGCAAATAGCAAAAAGATTCCTTTTCCTGAGACAGCTGAGTTGTTTTCTAAATTGGGCTGCTGTAACTAAGAAGTGAATAGAGGAAGGTGGAATTGGCGGTGATTTTTTTTTTATTTTTTTGTACAGAAGAGCTGTGAGTTCAGTTCTAGCTTTAAAAAACAATTTCCTGGACTGAGTATGAGCTCAGAAATACTTTGTATCTTAATATAAAGTGTATATTTCTTTTCAGTACTATGGTCTGGTGTTCTATCCAGTTTTTAGAGTGTGATGTTTCCTTGGAATCATGGAAGATTCCAGAATCCTGGAACTGACCCACAGGTTCTCTAGTTTACTATGACTATGTGAAGGGGGAAATCTTCATGAGATAAGCAGCAGGAGAGAAATAATTATAGCAGTGTTCACCCAATCCTCCAGGCTAGAGTTTAGTTACAACCTTTTTGAACCAGGAGCTGCATTTTAAAAAGCATGTTAACCTACAAAGCTTCAGAATTCTTCTGAACTTGTGATAACATTTTGGTGAAGCTGAAAACATTTCACCCTTTTCTTGTTTCTTTCTCTTGCTCTCCTGAAAACATTTCCCCCTTTTCTTGTTTCTTTCCCTTGCTCTCCCTTTCTGTTTTGTTTTGCTTTGCTTTGCTTTGCTTTGCTTTGCTTTGCTTTGCTTTGCTTTGCTTTGTTTTTGATGGGGAGAGGGAGATTTACAGGATACACTAAAAAGTCTCAGTATAAGCGATGTTATCCAGTTCTATGTATATTTGCTTGGAATTATGGAAAGCCCCACTACCCAACTAAGTCTTATTTCTGAGAAAGTGAAAAATTAACGTGGGAATAAGCCCCATGGCAAATGGTGAGTTCAGAGTAACCAAATAAAGACAGATCTTACTTATTTGTATTGGTTTAATGTGTATTTGCTCACAGGTCCACTCTATTTCACTTACACATCATTCTGCAGCTTTTTTAAATTAAAAAAAATGTGGTCAAAAATGTAGTTAAATATATTTACATAGATTTTTGCATTAATTTAATTTATTTTAAACCTAGAGTTGTACAGGCAGAATTTGGAGATATCCATAATCCAAACAATAATTGGTATATAAGTGTGCAGTCATTCAGGAACTGTGACTCAAGCTATTATGTTTAAAAATGCAGATCAGCCAAAAAATCCTTTCCGCCTAAATTATGTCTCTGTAAGAATTGATTTATTTACTGAAATTATTTCTGTGGAATGTAGGTCTTAGTAAAAAAATTCTTAGGATTATATTTTATAGCCCTTAAAAACAGTTACGATGAATTACAAAAGCTACAGTAATTTCAGTGGAACTTAAACTGTAAACCGTTCTATGTATTTTTTCTTAGAAGTGTGGCTTGAGATGCCCTGCCTCTTCAGAATTATCAGCCTACAGGCCACAAGGGGCAGTGATGTGTAAAGATTCTGTGTTCACTGGTTTTTTTCCTACCTTCTATGTGTGGAGTTACTGATTGCCAGGTGCTTCCTTCCTGCCTTTATCTTTGTCTTTCCAAGCACATTTGGTGTCTGATGAAGCTAGCTGTGCCTTACTCCAACCCCCACGTATCACCTGTAATAAACCTTCTTTCTGTTAAAATTACAAAAGTATGATTTACTACTCCTTGCTGAAGTTAGATTTCTGCTCTGAAGACACACATTCAAAAAGCGTCCTTTGACACTATCCATGATGTATCCCACAAATAAGTCAGAATTATGCTTTTTCCCCCCTACTTAAAATCACACACATTGTTACAAATCACATGCATTTGTTCTCAACTGATATGGCTAGATTTGGGAGCTAGAAAGCTTGTCAGAAGACACAAGTGTCCTATTGTCTGCAAGAACATTTTGAACACAGTGAATTCCTCAAATATCCATGTTTCATTATTTCACCATACCACACAACTCTGATATCTGGTTAGTTCTCATAGATGTCACAAAATGAATAGAAAGAATAGTTAAAGTTGCAGATAGTAGAAGCAGCAGTCTGTCAGAGAGGGGGAAAAAACTCTCTAAAATCATTTAGTGTACCATTTTAGAAAATAAATTATAATACTTCCCATGCAAGTTTAATAATTAAAGAAACAGGAAAACTGAAAAGAATAAATATAGAAAATATAAAGCCAAATGCCCACATTTCCGTTTCTATATATATTCTAATAGCTGATGACCCGGCATTGCCCGGGTATTTATTTATCCCAATCTTGTATTAAACAGGAAAAGGAATGAATTATATCTATAGTGTCCAATCAAAGCAATTTTATTTACAGGGTTTTAAAAGTATAAGGACCTTGTTCAAATCCCAGCTACGGAACCTGTGAACAGCTGGGGGATTTAGAAACGCCACCCCCCCGCCTCTGCCACCACCTATTTTACCATTTCCTCAAACTGGGCCTGGGAGTGGAACATAAATCCCTGAGCTGGCCCATGCTGCACCTCCTCCACCCCTGCTGAAATAGGCTGGGTCTCCTCTCTGGCCTCCATACCTGTTTCGCCTTGGTTGGGGTGGTCCCGTCCTTTGCGCGATGAGTTGAGGCGAAGGACGATCCTTGGAACACGGGCTGAAGCTGTGAGGTGGGGGCGGACAATCCACTTAGGCTGTGGCGCGCTCAATCAAAGGCCTCTGTACTGGCCTAATCAGGCTCCCTTGGCTTCGTAGGCCTACTGTGTGAGGGAGGCCTAGGCCTCAGTTGGGGCGAAAGACGATCCTGGGAACACAGGGTGAAGCTGTTCCCTGTGAGATTGGGCCGCCGCAGTGAGGTAGCTTTCCTTTCCTTTCCTTCTTTCCTTTCCTTTCCTTTCCTTTCCTTTCCTTTCCTTCTTTCTTAGGCCTGAGTTGGGGCGAAGGACAATCCTGGGAACACAGGCCAAAACTGTTCCCTGTGAGATTGGGCCGCCGTGGTGAGGTGGGGGCGGGCGATCCGCTTAAGCCATGCTATGCTGAATCAAAGACCTCTGTACTGGACTAATCAGGCTCCCTTCATAGGCCTACTGTGTGAGGGAGGCCTAGGCCTCTTCAGAAAAATGCTGAGCTAGGCTCAGTGTACAGAACATGACCATTGTTACAAAAGGCAACCCATAGGGGTGCTAGAGGTGTCTTACCCCCACAGTATTTGTCGCCAGATAGTAAGTCATATGTGTACCAAGTTTGGTTGAAATTGCTCGAGGTGTTCCAGAGTTATGCTGGAACATACAAAACGCTGAGCTAGGCTCAGTGTACAGAACATGATCATTCTTCTGAAAGGCCACCCCTAGGGGTGCTAGGGGTGTCTTACCCCCTCCCCCCCCCACAGTATTTGTCGCCAGATAGTAAGTCATATGTGTACCAAGTTTGGTTGAAATTGCTCGAGGCGTTCCAGAGTTATGCTGGAACATACATACATACAGCCTTTTTTATATAGATAGACCAGGGGTGGGTTCTAACTTACCTCGCTGCCGGTTCGCTTCCTCCCGTGCCACGTGGGCATATGCGCGCTTTGCGCGAGCACGCATGCTCAGTGCCAAAAAATTAAAAAAAATCCCCCCCAAAAAGCCAAAAGCAATATGGCGACGCATGCGCAGTGCTGGAAACTCGGCTTCTGCGCATGCGCAGAAGGAAAAAAAATTAAAAAAAATCCAAAAAAATATTTTTTTTTTCAAAAAAAAATAATCCAAAAAAAAGATGGCGGCACCCATGGACTTACTTACCTCGCTGCCGGTTCGCTTCCTCCCGTGCCACGTGGGCATATGCGCGCTTTGCGCGAGCACGCATGCTCAGTGCCAAAAAATTAAAAAAAATCCCCCCCAAAAAGCCGAAAGCAATATGGCGACGCATGCGCAGTGCTGGAAACTCGGCTTCTGCGCATGCGCAGAAGGAAAAATGCGCAGAAGAAAAAATTAAAAAAAACAAAAAAATAATTTTTTTTTCAAAAAAAAATAATCCAAAAAAAAGATGGCGGCACCCATGGACTGGCACCAACTGAACCGGCTCCATGACATCACCGTGACATCACCAGCGGGTCGCTACCGGTTCGGGCGAACCAGTCCGAACCAGGAGGAACTCACCTCTGAGATAGATTAGCTGATAACCCGGCGTAGATGTCGAAGCATTTGTCTGACAGGGAGCCACTGGGAGGGGCCTTTCTTCCCCCTACTCCCATGCCCATCATCCCTGCCCTCTCCCTTCACCCTCCCATGCGCTCCTCTTTCCCACCCTTTCTACGATCCTGGCACTTTGCCCCAAATCCACCAGGGGGAGTTGTCTGCCTCTGACAGGGAGCCATTGGGAGGAGCCTTTCTTCCCCCTACTCCCATGCCCATCATCCCTGCCCTCTCCCTTCACCCTCCCATGCGCTCTAGGACACCGCCCCACTCGCTCTCCTTAACGGCCCAGGCCTTCCAGAGTTATGCTGGAACACACACACAGAGACACATACACACACCGAGGGGTGCTAGGGGTGTCTTACCCCCACAGTATTTGTTTCCAGCGGGTAAGTCATCTGTGTACCAAGTTTGGTTGAAATTGCTTGAGCCATTCCAGAGTTATGCTGGAACATACATACATACATCCTTTTCTATATATATATAGATAGTATGTAAAATGAAGAACCAACAAAATATCTTTCTTCTTCGTGTCTGAATCCCATGAATTCGACAAGTTTATTTATACTACAATGGCTCTAAACTGATATATTGAATTTAGAGAAGCAAAGAACACAGACCCACGAAAAGGGGGTGGGGTGGTTTACTTGTTTTGTCAGAAGGAGGGATAAGTGGCTGTTGTTCTCTGGGTAGGTGGCTGAAAACTAATGCAAATATGCCATCACTGGGCATTTTAATTCTCAAAAAGCATTAGGAGCCTCAATAGACAAAAGCAGCTGCATTCAGGATATGTTGACAAGAAAGCATTAGATGCACAAATATATGTATTTCAGATAAAAAGTGCATGACCATAGTTTTGTTGTCATTCCAAATTTTAATTAGGAACTGTAGTTCAAAGAAGAGAGAAATAAAAATCTTAACTAATAAATAATCAAGGCATGAGGCATTCTGTGCTCAAGTATACATCCATATCATATATATCATATATTGCCAAAAAGGCACTAAGAGTAATCAACTTAATCCTGCGTAGCTTCTTCTCTGGCATCATTACACTGCTAACTAGAGCATACAAAACGTTCGCTAGACCAATTCTTGAATACAGCTCTCCTGTCTGGAACCCGCACTGCATATCGGACATTAATACAATTGAGAGAGTCCAAAAATATTTCACGAGAAGAGTCCTCCACTCCTCCACTCGCAACAGAATACCTTATTCCACAAGACTTGAAATTTTGGGCTTAGACAACTTAGAACTACGTCGCCTTAGAACCGATCTAAATGTAGTTTTTTAAAGGTATTGTATGTAATGTGTATATGTAGTGTATGTAATGTAAACCGCTCCAAACTCGACTGCAGAAAATATGACTTCAGCAACAGAGTGATCAATGCCTGGAATTCACTACCTGACTCTGTGGTTTCTTCCCCAAACCCAAAAAACTTTAACCTTAGACTGTCTACTGTCGACCTCACCCCATTCCTAAGAGGTCTGTAAGGGGCGTGCATAAGCGCACCAGTGTGCCTACCGTCCCTGTCCTACTGTCCTATTGTCCTCATCTATCTGTATTCACCTTGATTATGTTTATTTTATACCTATACCTGTTATCTTGTACATGTTTGACAAACAAATAAATAAATAAAATAAAATAAACATATATAGTTGTGCTCCTCTCTATCATGCACTTGTCTAATGTCTTCATTCTAAAGATCTAAATTGGGATATTGATGTGGAATTAAAAAAAATTGTTCATTTCTATTCTTTGATTCAGGGAAGTCAGATGCTTCTCTGGATCATCATGAGGAGGAAAAGCAGTATGTATTCTGGGAACAGTTCTTTTTTTATGCCCACATAAAAAGGACATTCTGTGGGGTAAAATCCTGTAGGTTTTAAGTATAAATTGAAGCAAAATTGATAGGTACTCAAAGCAGTTCAACTTACCCTGACTTGACAATGCCAGGTGTCCTGAACAGACACACCATGTCAAAATGGAAAGGGAAAATGCACTACAATTTTCTTTATAACTGATGGCAAAGGAGAATGCCTGCTGGGACACTTGTCTCCAAAACTACTGAAACAGATAAATATAAGACGCAAAAAAATAAAACCTCCTATAGTAATGTTCTCTCTGGGTAAGGAGGAAGAGATAGATTCTCCATAGGTGGTTGTCATTCTTTACTTATATTTCCTTCTTGGCTGACATGCATTCAATCTATCTTCCTGATTTCACATTTTCTCTAAAAAGTTATTGATTCAGCAGACAAGAGCATTTTAGTAGGATGGTCAATTTGGCATTGTCCCCAAAAGAGGAAATACATTAAAAAAAGAACATAGATTGACATATGTTGTTTTCTATAGAGAAATAGTAACCATAATAATATCTCTCTATAACTAGGAAAACTGTGGCCTGCATGACTGCTCAGTCTATAATCGAAGTGCTAATGGCTGATAGCCAGCATAGGACCTCTCTCTGTTCTTCCTTATTTTAATAGTAGATTTGTCCTTGTAATGGAAGAGAAGGAAATTCTAAGAGATAAATGTCATACATGATATATGGGTATCCTACTCTCTAGATGTTCTACAAGGGATTATATACAGGTAGTTCTCACTTAAGGACCGGTCACTTAATGACCATTCAAAATTACAAAGGATTTTTAAAAATCTAATGACATGTCCTCAAAGTTATAACTGCTTCACATCTCTGCAGTCACGTGATCGCATTTTGGGTATTTGGCAACTGGCTCACATTAAGGACCTGTTGTAGCATCTTGCAGTCGCATGAAGGCAATTTACAACATTTTTTGCTTGTTTTTCCCCATTGTTTTTTCCTCAACGTCCATTGGATATGCTGAATTCACTTAATGATTGTTGTACAAACAGTTGTATAATCAAGTCAGGTCATATGATCACCTACTTAATGACTGCAATGACTTATGACCAAAAATCTGGGCTCAATTGTGGTTGTAAATCGAGGACCACCTGTAGTTTTAATTAGACTTAAGGTTTTTTTTTAATTCCTTTTTTTCATAAGGCTGGGATGTATCCTCCTGCATTCATATTTTATCCTCACAACTGTAATGTATAGAACTGCAGAAAATATTTGAAAAGAGCTCTTGGTCAAGTAAATTGGGACAACTGAAGCATCCAACTGAAGTCATCCAAAATACAGAATGTGCTTTCCTTAGGAGACTCTCCCTCTTGTCTTAACATGCACTTACTCATATGCTATAGTGATTTTGCTAGGATCCTCATGGAAATGTTTTCTCCAAGTCCAAATACCTACAGTAATTAATGCATTGAATAGTGTTCAGCAGTGGTTTTAATTTTGTTTGATTAGGTGCAAGTGCAGAGGTGGGTTCCTCCCAGTTCAGACTGGTTCGCCAGAACCGGTAGCGACCCGCTGGTGATGTCATGATGATGTCATCGATCCGGTTCGGTCGGTGCTGGTCCATGGGAGCCACCATCTTTTTTAAAAAAAATTTTAATTTTTTTTAAATTCTTTTTTATTTTTTTCTTCTTCTGCGCATGCGCAGAAGCTGAGTTTTTGGCACTGCGCATGCATCGCCATCTTGTTTTCGGCTTTTTTTTGAATTTTTTTTATTTTTTTGCACTGTGCATGCGCGCCCACGCGAGGCGCAGCCATGCGGCGCGGGAGGAAGCGAACCGGCAGCGAGGTAAGTTAGAACCCACCCCTGTGCAAGTGTCAAAAAAGAGACCTACAACACAGCAAAACCAAATGAATGTCTTCTAAGTACCGCCTTTAAATCTTGGTTCTTGAAATAAGCAGACAACTGGTCACATCAGAATAAAAGTTGACATTGCAGGCCCTGAAATACTACTATAGAGATCACAGAGAGAAAAGCTTGATGCTCAGTCTATCCAAACAAAATAAAGCGATCAGCTTGTCATATTTTAGATAAAGAAGATTGCTGAAGCCTATCAGACCCGGAATAAAAGGCAAAGTGCAGAACACTAAAACAGAATCTGAGATAGTAAAAACTGTGTTGGTTAATAAACAAAGTTCTCACCAGGCTTAGCACCAGCATGGTAGTTTTAAAAAAGTCATAGTGGGTAAGAAAAGAATTGCTGAAACTATTTACTGTTTACAAGTAGATAAAAAATTCATCACATAATTACGTCTTGCAATATTTCAGAATAAAATAAGGCACACACATTTTGATATGGAGAAAGAACCTTTCTTTCTTTAAAAAGAGAAACAAGTAGAATGTACATTGAGACAGAATTGCAAATGTAGAAACTGATCATAATACTGGAGAGCATCATGAGAAATCTACTGGCACAAACAGCAGCCAAATTGCAAAAATAATTGTGCAGTTACAAAAATACACCTTGAAAATTAGATTCTAATTAGAAAACCAGATAAAGATCTATCATTAGCAGGCATCTTATCCCAAACAATGCTGCTGAGCCACAACAGAAGGAAGGATGTAACTTTCAGCAAGTATATAAAATTATCAAGAACCTATTCACAACAATATACTGGAGAAAATTAGAGAAGGTTTTATAAAGGCGGTAAACACGTAAACACTCATAAATCTGAGTGAACAATCAAAATTAGAAAAGTGCTATCATTAAGGAGGAACAAGAACAATAAAGAGAAAATAGCTACAGAAAAGGGATTTATTAAAAAAAACAAAACAAAAACAGAACATCTACCAAAGCTAAAACTTCAGAATCTACATTTGAGACATTGTGATACTGTATTACATCCTCACACATACTGTGCAAACTAGTGGAGATTTATTACAAACCAACCTGGCTTTTCAGAGCAGCAGTTGTAGGACCCATCATCCCTGAATATGTTCCATCCTCAAGTCCCTGCATACTTCCAAACTTCGTCTGTCATGGGTTCGAAGTTCCTGCCTCACTCCCTTCCCCCCACCCCCATTTCTCTTTCCCTCTAAAGTATCCACCGCATTCACAGTCACTCACACACCCCCATGTTCATCCCCCAAACATCCAAGCCTTCCGCCGCATGCCTAATATTCCCCCATAAATACATTTATTCATGTATTTTAACTTTTAATCTAACTCTAGGTATTTTAATTGTACTTGTGTATTGTATTTATTTATCAACCAAATGTATACTATTTACATAATATATATCTTTATCTATAGATAGTTATATAGATATTTATCGATCAAATTTATATTATCAATCAAATTATGGTGGGATATGAAAGTAGTACATAGGTGAATATTTTAAACACTCCAGTACCTTGGATGATCTGATCTGGTGTCTTCCAGATGATTCATACAGCACCTGTGAAGTATAGAGTTCAGTCATACTCTGAGTCATATTGACTTAATCATAGTCTATTGAACTATCGGCGCTCCCAGGTAAACCAAATGGTAACACAGACAGGAAACTCAACTAGGAAATCTAACATATTGTAAGGCTACATTAACAGAATCTTGCAAGTCTGAGAGGGCAAACTTCCCACCACCATTTTTAACAGCTGGATGCATTAAGGCAGGTCCTTCTTTTCTCTGATCATTGAGCCACTGTGGGGTTCTCCCTCTCTTGTCTGATTGTTTCCTAAGCAGCATCTCTTCTCTTCATTTCCCAAGATCATCCACATATTCCATTACAGATTAGGGTTTAAAGTGTTGTGTACCATGCTAAATAAACCATACGTAAACCACAATTAAACAGATGTGGTTTGGCTATGTGAGCTGAGGCTCTTTGCTGAGGGGTGATGGAATTTATCACTTGTGTTTGCATGACATTGTACCACAAATTAGCCACTTGTATTTTATCCTAGCATGTTATGCAAACCCAGCCCATGGATTTAGAATATGGTTCTGGGTATTGTGTAAATTAAATAGTTGGGTTAATTCTGCATACCACAGTCCAGTTAATTATAAATAGAAATGGCATGTGTTTATAGCCACTGGGGCTTGAGACGGAAGATGTGCAAATGTAATGTCAAAGCAGCCTCTAGAACATCACCCTGGGCACAGACTGAAATCTGCAGAACACTGAAGTATATAATTGAAGGTCATGCTTGAAACTGTTAGCTGTTGTGATTATTACCGTCACTTAACATTTACAAACCTCCAGTCCATGCTAGCAGCAATAAATTTCAGAGTCTTCATTATTATACATTTCATCATTTGTTATTATACACACAGAAGCCTCTCTCTTTCAAAATTAATTTTTATTTTAAAAAACTTCTTTATAAAGTAAAAAAAAAACAATAATATGTTTAAAGAAAAGAAAAGTGAGGTTAAAAAAAGAAAATCCTGAAACAACAAAAAGGAGCTTTGTTAAGGAGAAGTTTAGTTCACATAACACTAAACAATAAGATGTTTGTTTGTTGTGAATCCACCTATAATAGTTTAGCATTAAGTGTGAACTAGGCCATGAGCTAGAGTTGTTGTCGTTTTAGTGTTAAAAGCAATGAAGTATTTTCTGCTCCCCCCAGAGAATAAAATCCTCAAAACCATAGAAGCAATTGAAGCAACGAAGTTATAAAAATTCATTGCAAGAGTTTGGGTTTCAAGAATTCTGTGTCAGGCCAAGAACATATATATTGGTGCTTAGGTTTATGGACAGCTGAGATCTTAGATATGGTTAGTTTCTGAAAGCTTTGATGAGACAAAGCAAGCAAGCAAGCAAAACACTGCATATTCCCTATCCCTAAATATATGCTTTCTGGATATTGAAGCCAATATTTTCAGTCCAATGAAGTACACAGATTACTTGGCCAGTGGAGAACTGTGGAAAAATCACTTGTTAAGTTTTTATATTAGCAAAGCCATAAAAGGCTGGGGAAAGAGGGTTGGAGATGAATGCATGTGTGCACGTGCAGGGAGGCCAAGGAAAGAGGGCACAGGGTACAAGTGAAACTGGGAAAAAGGGACATGGTGTGTGTGTGAGAGCGAGAGTGCAGGGAAGCCAGGAAAAGAGGTTGTGGGGTACTGAATGTGCACCTGTGCAAGTGCCGGGAAGCTGGGGAATGAGGGCACTATGGGAGTGAAGGGAGAAGAAGGGTATGGTGCATGGGAGCAGAGAAAGGCTGGGTGGGAGGAGGAGACTTACTTTTTTACAACATTTTAATGGTATTATTTTAGGTCTAAAGTAGCTTTTACTTAAAAAATGTACCTCAGGAGTCAGGATCTCTGGCATAAAATGGATAAGATTTAGTTTATATTTTCCTATAACCTTCTACCTATGTTCTGAATAGATAACTAAGCTTACATTTGGGTGTTGTTGTTTTTTAAATGATTCAACTTGTAAGGTTTTATACAGTCTGTAAGACATTGCAGTTGTTTGTGCCCCAGTATGTGTCTTTTAAGAGTTACAGTTTTACAATCATTCATAAGTAAAACATCAGTCCAGTCATAATTTATACCCTCCAATTTAATCAGTCTAATAAAAAGTTCTGAAGAATCTTCTTCATCCAGTGCACATAATGTTTTAGTCTCCACCTTTTCTGCACTCTTTCCCAACAGCTGGGCATGTTTCTTGAAGGTGAGAAATTCTGCATCTCACTACATACTTTGGGTCTTCACCATTACAACTGATGGCTGGGATTTAGGTTTTGTAGATGCTTTCTCTTTACTCCACACAAAATCCATTTCCTTATCAGTACTCCCAAGCAGTTTTAATTAAGTTACAGCAACTCCTCAGCTCTACAAACATCAACAGCATATTCCTGTGTTAAGTGATTTATCCTTAACAATTTCGCTCTTACTCTTCCAAATCTTACTCCACATCCTACACAGTTCTTAATTAAGGAGTCACCTAATTGTCCAAATTCACAAGACTGTGTTAAAAGGTTTAACTCTGTTACATAGGCATTCATGTCTTCACCTTCACTTTGTTTCCTTCTAAAAAAACCTTATGCCTCTCATATATAGTGTTCTTTCTTCATGCACAGTAAATTTCACATTTCTTAAACAAGGCCTGCAGCTTCTGCTTATCAGACTCCTCTTCAACTTGGAATATATTAAACACTGCTCCCCTGCAAAATGCAGGATTGTGATTTCTCAGTTTTTTTATCAGCCCCTCTCTCCATGGAATACAAGTGTAAATTTGTCTCCACTTTCCCCAGTTTTCCAATACAGTTGCAACAAAATTTAATTTGTTTGGAAGCTGCAGGTGGTCCATTACCACACTGGCACCACCCAAAACTTCTCAGTTGACTTCTGAATCCATGTTTGGTAACACCACATAGAAAGACAAAGCCAATGTGCCAAAAAGCTTTACTCATAGTCTGCAGGTCACATCAGTAGTAGAGAGCTACATGTACAACTGGATTTGTTATCATCTTATTATAATCTAGTCAGAAGCAATACAATGCTTTACAACTCATAACAATTGGATGTATTCAAGTGGATATTAGGTAGTCACCTAATGGAGATGCTTTAATTTGGATTCCTGAACTGAGCAGGGCATTGAATTATGGCCTCTTTCAGCTCTGTCTTTTCATTCATTTTATCAAGCAAGATGTTTTGATGTTAGTTCTTGGCAGTTTTTCAAATAAATATCATTGAAGGTAAATGTACTGGTATCTTCAGCTGCCAATTTAAAGAATATTAGCTAGGAATAAATGTATGGCCTATAGAAGATGTGCATTTTGATGAACGGTTTTGGAGTAAAATGTTAAAAATCATGCCCTGAATGGAAGACCTTCCTCAGAGTTGGGCTAATCCTTAAACAAACCAGTTTGCAATAATCCATAAGACTTCACACAAACCAAAAAGAAATAAAGATGAAATTATGTTTTGTGATGGAATGTAGTGATCAGGTGGATTCCAGGAGGAAGGGCAGAATTCCAGAGGAGTAAGAGGCAAATTAGCTCAGATATAATACATGAGAAGAAGAGGGTGAAGACAGCCCCTCCCTAATAGTTTCCATAGTATATTGTAGATGCAGATAGTAGTCTGGCAAGATTTTGTCTATAGGTGTGAAACAATAAAAAACTTAACTAAGCTTGGGAGAGTTACCATGTGTTATTCTTGGTTTTGGGTCTAACATGTTTGCTACTCAAAATGTGAGTTTTTATTAGCTCTCTGGAACAAGGACTGTCGTGGTGATCCCACCAGAACCATGATTTTTAACAACCATACTAGTATATACCCACAAGTAAATATCGAATTACTATATTCTATATATAGTAATTATATAGATATATAGAATTAATTTGATGTATTGAAAATTCCAAGTCCAATCTCAGAACTCTCCACTTAAGAGAAGCTGGTTTTATATGATGAAAAAGTTCAACCTAGGTTAAATGACTGGCCTTTTCCAGTCTGATGCCATCCAATATGTTGGACTGCAACTTGCATATTGGCTAGGAAATATCAAGGTTATAGCCCAACATATATGGAGGACACCAGTTAAGGAGATTCATATTTTTTATTTCCTTTATGATGAAAATTGGTCTCCCCAACAATAGCCATCATCAGATTCTAACAACCTTGCTAAATGAAAGAAAGTTGTAGATTAATTGCCCTTTGTCTCAGAATTTGAGCAGCTGACCATTGCTTGGGTAAGCCTTCCCTGGATGTATTGTGACAGTAGCTGTCAGCCAGCAATAGATGTATCAGCTAAGAAATGTGGGAATTGTGGTCCCAAGACACCTGTGGAGCAACAAGTTTGAGAAGGACGATTGTGTTTCTCTAAAAACAGAGTTAAGATTATGTAGTTCAAAGTTGTTTAAAAACAACAACAGCAATAGATAGGCAAATGTAAGGTGACAACTTTTTTTGAAAGTGCCCATAACCTCATTCTGGCATTATCTAGTCTGGAGTACTCACCATGAGAACGCTCTGGTAAACCTCCACTTTATCATTTGTCTATTTTTTTTCCCTAGGACTTGCCCTACATTTTTTTTACTCCCTCTGGCTAGGATTTGGAAATATTTGAAAAAAATGTAGGATTTTGATATGCCCTAGCAGCTCATGGAAGAAATAACCACTATTTCAGGAACAGCTGCAGCCCCTGAGGCTCTGTGAGGAGCCAAGACAGAGGCAATCCATCCATGTGGCCCAGTAACAGGCAGCCCCCAAAGGCCCACAGAAGACGCCTGCCTTTCTCTCATCCTCTTTATTTATTTATTTATTTATTTTATAAAATTTATATGCCGCCCAACTCCCGAAGGACTCTGGGCGGCTTACATCATAAAAAAATAAAACATATAAAAACAATTTAAAAAAGAAAGGGGAAAAAAAACCCAACTATATTTAAAATAAAACATTCACACAACCCTGCATGGGCCAATCAGAACAACTATTGGCCCCAGGCCTGCCGGAAAAGCCAGGTCTTAACGGCTTTACGGAAGG
>QLTV01002419.1:1818757-1831017 GCA_003457575.1 Thermophis baileyi | reverse complement strand
GGTCAGGTCCATGGTTGTCATGGAAGCCATGAACTCCTGACCTGCTTCCGAGGATTCGCTGAGGGACGGCAGATTAAAGTCCCCCAGGACCATAAGTCTGGGGAACTCCACTGCCAACCCGGCTACTGCCTCCAGCAGGTCAGGCCGGGCTGTTTTGACGAAGCTGGGGGGTAGGTACGTCAACAACAAACCCAACTGAACCCCTAAGTCCAACTTCACAAGGAGAGACTCACACCCAACAATCTCAGGGGCAGGGATCCTGCGAGGACAAAGACTCTTATGGACTATGATAGCCACTTTCACTTACCCTCACCCTCACCCTCTTTCACTTACTCATTACTGGAGGGTACACCTTGTTTTCAGTTTCAGGAAAAATTTCTTCCCCAGAGCCAAACACTCTCTGGTTCTGTTGGATCTATCTTTTCAGCATTAAGAAACAGAATGTCTGTTGCAGTGATGGGAAAGAAGACTAATAAATAATAGTGTCCATCCTTCAAACTATATTTTCTAAAAGCAGGTTCAAACATGATGACCCTAAGCATTACCACACAAACTCAAGTTATCAAATACTGGGAGATTCCCTGCAATATGTGCACACTCAGCACACATCTGAAGGAGAACAGCCTATGTAGAAAAGAACTTCCATGAAATCAGTAGCCATGTTCTGGCTCACATGAAGCTGACATGGCTTTTCCTCTTCAGACATCATTGAAGCACTTCTGGAAGAGAGTTATCCAGAACTCTCATGGTGAACACTCCAGATTTATAAATTGAACACAAATACCCCTTTTCTTTTTATAAGATCTATAATAACAATATTGAAGCTTGATAAAGATCCTCTTGAAAATATAAGCTATTGGGCAATTTATTTATGCAACATAACTGGTAAAATATTGTCTGTATTTCTGACACAGAGGTTGCAGAATATATTATCACCATTAATCCTGCTCAGTCTGTTACCATGAAAAGATGGTAAGCTTCAGTTAATACCGGTATCAGCCGGCTAATTGATACATTACAGAGGTGGGTTTCTCCCAGTTCGGACTGGTTTGCCCGAACTGGTAGCAACCCACTGATGACATCATGCTGATGTCACGGAGCCGGTTCGGTCGGTGCCAGTCCGTGGACGCCGCCATCTTTTTTTGGAATTTTTTTTTTGGGGAAAAAAAATTTGGGGATTTTTTTTCAATTTTTTTTTCTTCTGCGCATGCGCAGAAGCCGCCGGTCCGTGGGCGCCCCCCTCTTTTTTTTTTGATTTTTTTTAAATTATTTTTTTTCTTCTGCGCATGCGCAGAAGCCGAGTTTCTGGCACTGCATATGCGTCGCCATCTTGTTTTTGGGGGGTTGAACTTTTTTTCAGCACTGCGCATGCGTGCGCGCGCTTTGCGCGCGCACGGCCACACAACACAGGAAGAAGCGAACCGGCAGCAAGGTAAGTTAGAACCTACCCCTGATACATTAGATGTACAACCAAAGAAACTGATTATGCAGGAGTGGTTTTATTGGATGCAAAAAAAAACCAACACCTTTGATAAGAGTGTAGATTCAGACACTTCCAGTGAGGACTGGTGAAAAGGTAAATGGATGTCCCTGAACAATAAGGAAAACATTATGGCTGGATGCTACTATAGAACCAAGCCATGGAAATCTCTTTGAAAAAAGGAAAGTTCACCAGACGGCCCATATGCACTCTGAACAGCTGCTGCTCATGAGAAGGCAGCAGAAACCAATGTTTCTTCAGTCACTTGTGTGTTGTGCAGCTGGGAGTTGAGGGATTTCATCAGGCTCACAAGTGTAATGTAGCCTCTAAGGACTTTAAGTCCACAGCAAAAAGATTTTTAAATACAAATTTAAAGACTCAGAAAAAATTCTTTTTGGAGTAAATAGCAATTGGGTGATTAAAGTGTTGATTTTGAAAAGTTATAAATGGATTAAGGGTCCATAGAGATGTGAAATAATATTTTAAAATTAATTATATGAATCTTTCCCATAGGAAACTGCTGAGGTTATTTTTTACTCTAAAAATAGATAAGATGGGACTTTGAAGTTTGCACACTAGAGGAATCCAGAAGAAACTAAAGATTGCATTTAAAGGAGAAATACCTAAATTACTTAACAAGAATGGAACAAATTTAATACCAAATGTATTTAAGGATATTTGGGGAAAATGTCTTTAGAAATTAAATTTGAAAATATTTGCTATTATAAACTCACTGTAAATGAAGTTGTGAAAGATGAAAGATTTATATTAGATAAAACTGGTTTAAATGTGAATTTGGAAATATCAGTTTACAAGAATGATGTGGAAAAAGATGAAATACTGTATATAGAAATAAAACTGGATGAGTCTTTGGTTCTGTTTTGGAATTCAAGTGATTTTTCCTCCCCAAAAATCCCTTATGGCAGTGGTCCCCAACCTTGGTGGCCTGGCTGGGGGAAAGAGAGGGGAACCAGGCCATTCGAGCAGCAGGCCAGCACACATGCATGCACACGCAGCTCAACTCGTGCACATGGCAGGCCAGTGTGAATGTGCATGCACACGCAGCTCGTCTGCAAGTTGAGCTGTGCGCACAGCTATGCGCACATGTGCATGCCGGCCCGCCTTTCATGTGGCCCAGTTCCGAATAGGCCATGGCCCAGTAGTGGGCCACAGCTTGGGGCCCACTGCCTTATGGGAAATTATGATTTGGTTCCTTTTATACCTTGGCAAGGGTTTGGCTCTTGTGATTTAGTTCTTTTTCCAGCATTGAAAACTACCAGCCTGTAAGATTTTGGGATAGAAATTTAAAACTGATCCATATTCATATGAAAAACTGACACTTGGTTTTGCATTTTTGTTGACAAAGTTCTAATATGTCACCATAAGATAACCATTTGTGTTTACTTATTTCTTTTCTAAAGTATTCCTCTTGTGTTGAAAGCCACAGTGGTATTTTTGAATACAACCTGGTTTTATATCGATTTCATATTCTCACTTTGCCTAACAAAATGGTTTTTAAAACCTACATTAACCTTAAGTTTATCACACCACAAATATCCTTGGTACCAGAGGTGGGTTTCTACCGGTTCTAACTGGTTCTTTAGAACCATTAGTAAATCGGTGATGACGTCACGGAGCCAGTTCTGTCGGTGTGTCCATGGGCGCCGCCATCTTGGATTTTGCTTCTGCACATGCGCAGAAGCTAATTTTTGCTTCTGCGCATGCGCAGAAGCTATTTTTTTATTGCTGTGGACACGCGCAAAGCGCGCACGTGTGCATGGCGCGACCCTGAGCGAACCAGCAGCAAAAGGATCCAGAACCCACCCCTGCTTGGTACCAAATCTAAAGATGTGTTCTTCTAGCTCCAAAATCTTTTGTTTCTCAGCAGCCACCACTCTTTCAACCAAACTAAACAATTAGCTGCAAAATATAATTTTAAATCTGGTAACCCAATCCTTCTCTTTCTCTTTTATATTGTGTAACACCTTATATTTAACCTGTGGGTTCCCCCACCACCACCACATAAGTTTACATATATCTCCATTTAGATATATCTTCTTGACAAAATCAAAAGATGATTTGGTGTCAGAAGGATATACTTGCCAATGGTTTTCTTATGTATCATTACTACAGAGATTTAAAGTAGATAAAACAAATTTGGTTTTAAACATTGTAAGACTGAAATTGAAATAGAACTGTGTGTGTACAACTGATGAGCATTGCTAAAATGTATAAACTTTTAGCTGGTATAGGAATGTGATCAATAAAATAAATAAACAAATAATAAGCAAATAAATAAATAATAAACAAAGTTCAGTATTATGTTGGAAGTATAATCAGCAAGAGGGGACATTTTACCATGTTTGGTGGATGTTCATATGTTCAGAAGATTTTAAAGATTAATATACAGCTGAAACATTCTATTGGGACTGATGGACAAACAATGGGAAAAAAAGTCATGGAACTATTTTTATACATGATGACTGCAGTGAAATTATTACATCTATGAATGTGGAAAGATTGAACACTACCCAAAATGTAAGAATGGATGGTGAATATGATGAAACTTGCTAAAATAGCCAAATTGATAGCTTTGGTCAGAGAAAAGACCTTACCTACAGTAAGTTTAATGTTGACTGGAAACCCCTTACAGACTTTTTGTGTGAAACAGAAAAAAGGAAGTATAATATATAGTTTTGATGGTTAGGAAAAAAAATAGATTCTAGAAAAAAAATATGTCAAGTTATGACTATAAAGAGATTAACTTACATTTATAACTGCTATAAAGAAAATAAGAAGCTGCTTCTTTCTTTCTTCTTTATATTTTATTTTTTTGTACTTTTGACTTATTTTTCTTTCTTTTCCTCTTGTTTTTTCTCTATTCTAAATATTAGCTCTTGTTAGTTTTTAATTTGTCTTTAAAAATTTTAATGACACACTACAAAATATTGACACTTTGGGGTAAATTGAAGATTGTTGGGTTCATGTTAAGTCATAGTTTCTTTAACCACAGTTTTATGAAGCCAAATCCAAATAAATCAAATTGTAGCTTAGTAATATGTATGAATCTAGCTATAGTAAATAGGATGACTATTCACAGGTATGATAATGAACCTATGGGGGGGGGGGAATCATACTTAACCAGATGGTTCCAGCTAATCCACAGCTTTCATTTTGTAAAATATCAAATAATCAGACTATCAATGTGACATATTACACAGAGGAGAAGGGGGGAGAGAGAGAGAGAGAGATTGTAGTGGAATTGCCACATCTCTGAGTATATGATTATAAAATTATGCATTACAGAAAATAGCATAAAATAAAGCTATCCATTACATGACCTACACTATATTGCAATAATATGAGAAAATGCATCAGCTTGTGAAAGTCTAACTTTAAAAAAAAAAAGAAATATGAAAATATGAAAATCACTATAATTGAGCACCTAAAGTAGACATTTTGCTTCAATCCAAATGGAGGCTTATTATCTCAGTATAGGATACCAGAGGATAATTTTTCACTTAGAATTAATTTTACATGCGCCTTATAAAATCTCAAACAGTCTAACATTCTGCAACCTATGATGTCACAACCTTGGATGTTGCACAGCTTTTTGAATACTAGAAAAGCAGATGAATTTCTACAGGCCTATCCATATACATTTTACTGAGAGGAATAGGGCCGTATTTCACATAAAGGCAGTATCCTTTGCCAAAAAATGCTTGAAATGCTCTAAAACCAATTAAAAGCAATAATGTGGCAAAACAACAGATCCTAATATTGAATAGAGGCTTGGTTCCTTTACAACATGATAAAGCAAGAACCATACCTCTGATTCTTCTAGTCTTTTAGTTATGTGTGCATTTAAGTGAGTTCAGATGATAAATCAGGAAATCAACAGGATTCTAAATTTTGATTTTTGCAGAAATCGGATTGATTGCAGAGTGACAAGGAATGTGATCTTTTCTATATTTACCTAATGTGCTCCAGTCATGACTTTCTAAGCCACCAGGATTATATTGGCAACCTTATATCTGGACTGCTCTGTGTGGAACTGTGCTTAGAGCTGGTTCACAAGCTATAATTAATGCAGAATGTAGCATTATAGCAGCTACGGGGTGTTCCTAGGAGGGATGAATGAAGAATGTCATGAGTGTATGCCCAGAGATATATTTCCACCAAGGTTGCCCAAGGTGTGAAGGTCATCCCAATTGCCTAGCTAAAGCAAGCACCCACCTATACAGTATTAGGCAACAGCAATATAAAAAGATGCTGGAGGTGGATTATTGCTCAGGACATAAAGACAAAGAAGAAATGACACTGCTTTTGGGAAGGATATAGAAAGACCAGTACTTGGCCATAATGCAATTGATAACTGAATAATCTTAATTAGATTTTGCAATCAACCCTTTAATATGATGATCATTCATGTTTATGCTCCAACCAATGATGCAGAAGAAGAGAAGGTTGGTAAGTCTTTTTAAAATCAAGTTCAATTTGAAATTGTCAGAACATGCAAACAAAGGCCCTGGCAATTGGAATGCCAAAGTTGGAAACATTAAAGAAAAAATAGTTGGACTGTATAACTTAGCAAACCAAAATGAAGCAGGAGATCACCTTATCAATTTCTATCACTAGAATGATTTATTCATAGCCAATGATTTTGGTTGCTGTCTTCAAGCAACCAAAATAATGCCTCTATACATGGGCATCACCAAATGGCACGCCTAGAAATAAAATATACTGTATTATTGGTAGAAGGAGGTGGAGAGCCGAGGTGGCGCAGTGGTTAGAGTGCAGCACTGCAGGCTACTTCAGCTGACTGCTAGCTGCAGTTCGGCGGTTCAAATCTCACCGGCTCAAGGTTGACTCAGCCTTCCATCCTTCTGAGGTGGGTAAAATGAGGACCCAGATTGTTGGGGGCAATATGCTGACTCTGTAAACCGCTTAGAGAGGGCTGTAAAGCACTATGAAGCGGTATATAAGTCTAACTGCTATTGCTATTGCTAATTATAACACCAATGACATAGCTAGGTGCTGACTGCACAACAGATAACAAACTGCTCATGTGCAAGTTCAAAATTAAGCTAAAGAAGAGTTAGAAAGCCAACCATTTTCCATGATATGAACTTGAGCATATACTAGGGCGTATCAAAATTTTCAACTTTCAATTTCCAAACATTAGGGCTGCTCAAAAGTTGTGACATGCCTTGGGGATTGTAAAGATATTTTGGTTATTTTAATATAATTTACATGTGCTTGATAGGTAACTACATAAATATCATAACTTTTTAACATTTTGTTGTTTCAAACACACACTATTTTCAAGGAGAACATTAGGAATTTCTTTGAAATCCTGAACCTCACTGATAGAGAACCAAACAACTTAAAAATTCATTAAGGATGAATGTGTAAAGAGATCGCCAAGGATGAAGAAATAGAAGAAAGCAAACTGGATGTCAGAACAAACCTTTGAAATTGCCAAGAAGAGAAGCCAAAGCCAAGAAAGAAAAAAAATTCAGAAAGGAACATAATGAAGAATTTCAGAAAACTGTTAGAAGAGACAAGAAGCAGTAGTACATCTATAAAGAAAGAGAAGATGGAAACAAGGCATGGAAAAGCAAAGAGAGTCTTTCAAAAGATATCTGAACTCTGAAAAAGGTTCCAACATTGAATTGATATGTTAAAGGATGCCAATGGTCAGATAGTTACTGATTCAAGGAGATCAAAGAAAAATGGAAGGAAGTGAACATGCAATATATCGAAGAAGATGCTCCCTACATATATGAATCTCTAGTATTAGGATATGAAGTATGTTCAGCACTCTGATCATTACAAAATCAGAAGGCTACAGGAACAGATATAATACACTGGACAACAATTTTTTTTAAAAAAAACTTCTGCTTCCTAAAAACATTTGGTGATTATGATATAATTTCAGAATAACTGTATCACATAGGAATATTGTGAATTGTAAAATTAACTTTTAATAATTATAATGTATTTCAGTGCATAATATTTATGACACACTGCATGAGTTCAAAAGGTCCAGAAGTGTTTTGTTGCTTTTTG
Organism: Thermophis baileyi; assembly: GCA_003457575.1. Taxonomy (NCBI): domain Eukaryota; kingdom Metazoa; phylum Chordata; class Lepidosauria; order Squamata; family Dipsadidae; genus Thermophis; species Thermophis baileyi. Next base: position 1,823,465 of record QLTV01002419.1, on the reverse strand, counting down.
TTTATGCTCAATGTCCAATTCATCTTGTTGCAGTGTTCAGCAACAGTCAGCCCACAACAATGGATTCCAGTTGCCCTGATATTTTTTTTCCCCATTCTGGCAATGTCCTGGTAAAACCTTTCACCATGTTTGTCACTGACAGCATCTAGACCAGTGATGGCGAACCTATGGCACGCGTGCCACAGGTGGCACGCAGAGCCATATCTGAGGGCACGTGAGACATTGCCGTATGTCAGCTCCAGCGTGCATGGGGACGCTGGCCAGCTGATTTTCGGCCTTCTTTTTGGTCGTTTTCGCTCTCCCCAGGCTTCAGGAAAGCCTCCTGAAGCCTGGGGACGGTGAAAAACAGCCCAACCGGAAGTTCACTTGTGTGCTCACCCCCAGCCTCCTTTTCATTGTCAGAGGTCTTCAGGAACTTCTTCGGTTTTGGACAGTTGTAGCCAGGCCTCCCACACCTCGGCCCATTTCTTCTGCAGCCAGCAAGGCTTTTCTGAAAGCCTCTGCAGCCGATAACAGAGCTCCGGATCAATCCGGAGCTCTGTTATCGGCTAGAGAGGCCTTCAGGAAAGGCCTTTAGGAAAGGCCTCTGCAGCTGATAACAGAGCTCCGGATCGATCCGGAGCTCTGTTATCGGCTGCAGAGGCTTTCAGAAAAGCCAAAAAAGGTTCACCATCACTGATCTAGACTTTAGAAAAAGAAGTCCAAGTGTGAATGCAGAAAATTAATCTTCCATGACATTTTGCACTTCATAGTCTTTTATGCTATAAGAAGTTTGTCAACCAGGTGAATGCAATTTGGGGCTCTGTAGTTGCCAAGAAAATTCTCAATGACATCTTTCAATGCTTTTCATTTACTCTGGTCCCACTATCAGATCTTCGAACCACTTGAAATTGATGACATATCTGATCTTTAGGCCAATAAAAATCCCTTCCTTAATTTTGGTATCAGTTATACTTGGAAACATCTGTCTTAAATAATGAAAACCATCATCTTCCTTGTTCATCACTTTTGCAGAATTTTTTAATCAGTCCAAGTTGAAATGGAGGCAAAAATATCAGGTCAACAAGTAGCTCATGTATCACGTTCTTCTGTCCTGGAATCAAATTCTTTTAGAATGGCCATTTCTTTTTAATGTAATGCAACTCTCTTGTATAACTGTCCCATTCGCATATGTAACAACAACTTGGTATATCCAAACTGGATTCTGGGCAGCAGAGCCCCTACTTTTAGCTCTCCATAGATATTCCACTTGTACTTGGTGGACTGGATGTGCTTCATTAACAGTTCCACATTTCCATATGCTTCCATATCCTAGATTCCACATACCTCCCTGATGCCCAAAGAATCAGTTGCAGCAAGCTTTATTATCCATCTACATTATGTTGTCTACCAAATCAAACCTCAACATCACTGCCATCTCTCTTTACCCATAATGAAAAAAGAAAGGAAAAGAGTCCCTGTGGATTTTACTCTGCTAGTTGTTGCTGACTATAGAGGGTGGAGCTTATCTCCATTTCAAGGCCATGAGCCAACAGTGCCTGAAAATGTTTCTGCAGTCATGTGGCCAGCAGGATCAGAGGTGGGTTCCTCCCGGTTCGGACCGGTTTGCCTGAACCAGTAGCGACCCGCTGGTGACATCACGATGATGTCACAGATCCGGTTCGGTCGGTGCCGGTCCGTGAGCGCCGCCATCTTTTTTAATTTTTTTTATTTTATTTTATTTATTTTATTTTGTAATTTTTTCTGGTTTTTTTTCCTCTGCGCATGCGCAGAAGCCGAGTTTCCGGCACTGCGCATGCGGCGCCATCTTGTTTTTGGCTTTTTGGGGGGGTTAATTTTTTGTACTGCGCATGTGCGCGCACGCAAAGCGCGCACACGCCCACAAGGCGCAGCCACGCGGCACGGGAGGAAGTGAACCGGCAGCGAGGTAAGTTAGAACCCACCCCTGAGCAGGATGTTACAGAGCACTGTTTCCTCCCCCCTGAAGTGCTACCCATTTATCTACTCTTATTTGCATGCTTTCAAACTGCTAGGTGGGCAGGAGCTAAGCAAAGACAGGCACTCATCCCATCACACAATGCTCGGGTCTCAAACCTGGACTGTCAGCTTTCCAGCTGATAAGCCCAGTGTCTTAACGGCTGAGCCATTGTGCTGCCCTTACCCATAACACCCCTCAGTGGTATATTTAAAAAATAGGGAGAGGGGTTTTTGCATATAGACTTGAGTAATAATCACCATGATTCATTATTTATATTATTTTTTAATTAAGATGATTTCTGTACTATCCCAATCTCATGATTCTGGATGGTGTACAAATATCTCAAATACCAGTTTTAAAATGCAAGCAAAATCAAAATCATAAGTATGTGTATACATATGAAGCACAGGTCTATAGAGACATCTTTGCATTATTGTTGTTAGAACTGTTCAGATGTCAAGGCTTACTATTTGGCAATAAGTCACGATGAAGTAAATCAGTGCTTTTGTGCCCATGCATATTTTCCACATATTCAGTGTTACATTAAAAGTTTTTCTAGCATTTCTTTTCAGAAATATTATTCTGCGGTCTTCCTGATGCCATTATCCTTGAATATGGTGGGAGGATTTTGATCTGAAACTCCCCCAATATCACAAAAAAAACCCAACCCCCAAAAGACAAATGAGTACTAGAAGCAAAATAGATTATCTAGAGGAGGTGATCATAAAATGAGAAAAATTGTAAGTAAACAGGGGTGGTTTTGATATGACAATTGTAGAATTGCAGGCATTCATTGGAGAAATACTGTATTTGTCAGGTTGGGTGAGCATCCGTTTTACTTGCTGCATCACTCAAAAGGCATTGATTTGCACATTGGGGCGTATTATTGCACTGTCCCTCCCTCATGTCAACAGTTAAAAGAAACCACCAGTTCCTTATCTTCCCCTTACAGAGTTGGTTTAATGTTCTGAAAATATAAAGAATGGAAGAGAGAGGGGAATTGAAGAGTTCCTTAAGCTCTAAACTGTCATTATGATTATATAGATATTTCTGTGTACTATGACTGGGAAGATTAGAGATACAGTTAATTGAAGCATTGCTTTAAAAGGAAGATTAATTATGGTTCAGCATGATGTCTGAGCTGGCATACTAGTATTCAGCACTGACAAATTGTAAAAGAAGCCATGGTTTGACATGGACTGGCAGAATACTGATTATATTAATCCAGGCTTGGTGCAATGCAGTGATGGGTTCTAAATCCCATTGCTACAGGTTCGCGCGCGCTCGTGCGCACGCATGACGGGGTGGGTGGCCGGAGCCTCCCGTCGCTACCGGTTCATAGAACCGTACCGTATCGGTAGCAACCCACCGCTGGTGCAAAGTCTACATTGCAAACGATAGTCTATTTGTAGAGACTGTAACATAGAGCAAAGAGTGGACATACACACACACACACGCACACACACGGTTTAAACCATATTTTACATATTGGACATTTTGAAATTTAAATTATGTTTGCATTCTAAATATAAAGTTTCATGCAGACCTAATAGCAAAGCCTGATTATATGCCTGGTGAGTCTCTTCAGAGTTTAATTTGTCTCTAAAGATAAATTATTAACTCACAAAACCTACAAGTTGGTTTCAATACCAAATAAGCTAATAATATATATGATTTCTTAACTGTTAACAGTGGCCAAATTCTGATAAAACTAAGGAATGTTTCTTATTTTACTTTTTACAGCATGTCTCAAAACATTACTGTTAAAATTAGAATTCTTTCAACAAAAGTTCAAATAATAAATAAGCAAAACCCCAGACCCCTTGGAAACCATTTTTAGACATTTTAATGCCTTCATGAACATTATTTGATACAAGTGAGAAAAATCTATTTTTTTACTTAGAGATCATGTTTCATATAAAGAAATATGGCATCAAAATCATTGCTTTTATTTTTTATTTTTTCATTTTCTGGAGCAAGTACTCAGAATGGAAATAGATAGCATTGAGTAACTTGCATATCAAGCAGATTGTGGCTCCCAAAAATGTAAAACACAGCTCCTTGTATATCAATTCTCTGAACTCTAATCACTGCATTTTGCCTGCTTGTATAGTTAATCACTACTAATCAACACCCTTTTCTTTAAAAACTTGCTAAATATATCTGTTTTCCGTTGATCCCTTTTTTATCTTATGCAGTTTTGTGGTGCATAACTACCTCTACAGTATAAGGTATTATTACTCTGTTCAGGTAAGGTAGGAGCCCTGTGAAACATCAGCATAATTAAAAGAATGTCATCAGTTTGTGGAGTACGCTCCCTGCTGTGATGGATAGCAAGAAAATCTTTCTAATGCACAACCTGTGGGTCTTGAACACAAAATTATTTTTTCCACCGCTGGGCATTTCATTTAAAATATGGTGATGTGTATTTTTTTTATGCTACTTGTTATGTTCTAACTGTTATAACTGTGTTGCATGGTTCCAACCAGGTCCAGCGTTTGAGCGGGAAAAAGCTCAAACGCTATTGGCTGGTCTGTCTGACAGCTCCCTATAAAAGGGCAAGCTGTCAGACTGCTTTTTGCTGGTTGCTGATACAAGAGCTGAAATAAAGAGCTGTTTTGGAAGTCTGTCTCCTGTCATCTCTACCCACTATCTAACAGTGGCGACGAGGGCTTGGGCCAGGAGAACTGTGACTAGCTTCTTCAGCACTTTCAACCAGCCAGGCAGACA